>CM075862.1:27582080-27854904 GCA_037975125.1 Latrodectus hesperus
ATTTATATAATTTTTAAACTTAACTATACGAGTAAAATAAAAAAAGAGTGCTTATATATATAGTGATTTGAAATTATTTTTTTCTTCAAGTAAAATTAGTCAAGGTATTTACATGGAAAATAAAATGCAAATTAATTTTGCGTAAATTTTTTTAAACGATATATTTAAAAGAAAGAAACACATTTCGAAACGATATATTTACAAACGTTTCAAAATCAAATTTAAAGTCTGAATAATTTCTATTATAAAAATCTATGATTATTGTATAAGAAATTAGTTTTTCGCTTTTTTATAATAAAGTTATAAATAATTTTTTTAAAAATATCAGTATAATATTGTTTGTTAAAGTACATATAACGTTATTTTTGCAAAACTAGTTCTCATTAATTGTTAGATTAAATAAATATTATTGATAAATGTTCAAATATAAGTAAAATAATTAAATATTTATTTATTATAATGGGGTAAACATTTTTTCTCCAATAAGGAAAAATTAATTTTGATTTATTTTATTTAAATTACAATTCAATGAATGGAGTTAGGTACAAATATTTTAAATAAAATTAATATATCTGCATTTGTTATTTTACAATCAATAGGAAATTTAAAAATATAAATGCTTTTATTAATTAAATATTTTTTAAAATGTTCAATAATTCATTTTTGTTAACTAATTAGTTCTTAAATGTATAAGTTTAGCAATAAAATCTACATTTTTTAAAACTTCTATTTAAAGGTAAAAATTTATGTAATACGCTGGTATTTATAATGTTTAAATATTGAAAGCTTTCAGTGCTGAGCTATCATTATGTACAAATATAAAAAAATGAAAGGAATTTTTCGTGAGCAATTATTTTAATGTAATTAATTATTTTTATTTTATGATGATATTTAAATACATTTCCATTTATTAATAATCCTTTTTTTTAGATTATAAAAACAGTGATGGCCATAAAATTTTGTTTGCATTATATTCATAAAGTGAAGGCTATGCGTTATTTATTATCATACGTGACTTTATGTATTTTTGGTGTATTATATATATATATATATATATATATATATATATATATATATATATATATATATATATATATATATATATATATGTACAGGATGATCATAATTAAACTGCAAATTTAAAAACGCTGTAAAAAAAGAACCACTGGTCAGAAAGACCTGAAATTTCACCAGAATGTACTTCACACAGGGGGATTTTGCTTGGCGTGAAAAAAAATTAGGAAAGAAGTGGCCCATAGATGGCGCTGCACATGTGGTTATATGCAACTTAACGTCGTGTATAAAATGCTGAGCAGCTTGAATTCTCGTTAATTGTCGATGGTGATGCAACCCCATTTCAGAAATGACCGTATTATCAGCCGACATTTTCCAACTCTCTGGCCGCCACGATCACCGGACATCACTCCCTGTGACTTTTGGCTCTGGAGTTTCCTGAAAAATGTTGTGTACAGTGCTCCATTAGACACTTTAGCGGATTTGAAATGCCGCATTACTCAGCACGTTAACAACATCAGCACTGATACACTCCAAGCTGCTGTGGAAAATACCGTTTCACGTTTACACCTCCTAACAGAAAATGGTAGACACCATATTGAAAATTTCTTGAAGAAGACTAAGGACAGTTAAAAACCCAATTATTGTTGGCTTTTTTACGGTTTTGGCCGCAGGGCAATTAAAAACTGATTTTTTCCTATTCGATGTGGCACCACCTTGTCGCTGTGAATAGGCTTTACACCAAGAGTGCCGCAACATCTGCCTGACTTACAATAGCACAACTGGTTTAACGTTCAGCTTAGAGCCACAATTGATTATCGTTCATGTCAGAATTCATGTAATTAATCTACAGCCGCCTGTGCAGCGCCATCTACTGGCCACTTTTTTCCTAATTTGTTTTCACACGCCAAACAAAATCCCCCTGCTTGAAGTACATTCTGGTGAAATTTCAGGTCTTTCTGACCAGTGGTTCTTTGTTTACAGGGTTTTTAAATTTGCAGTTTAATTATGATCACCCTGTATATATATATATATATATATATATATATATATATATATATATATATATATATATATATATATATATATATATATATATATGTATTTATTTATTGGATTTTGTACTTTTTACATTAGGACAGAAATTGCATTACTGGGAAACGCATTTTAGAAATTCACTTGCTAGATTATCACTAAGAGTTCAGGAAGATTACTAAATATTCCGAAGTAATTAAACAAATGATCTAATACCTTTTTAATTAATAAATTTAAAACTTATATTTTTAATTTAATTTTGTATAAGCAAAAAACTGAATGCACTTATAAATAAAAATAATTAAACCATTAATCAATTTAAGGAATTACTATAAGTTAAAAAAGTAAGAAAACGAATTGAAAAGCTAATTGCAATATTAAAAAACACGAAATTGATAATATTTGTCATACAACTTATGCTGGTGTTATATCAATTGTCAAGCATAATCATGTTTAGATGTCTAGGGCGTTCTAACAAAATTTATACAGCACTAAATTTAATTATTATTTATCATAACTTAGTGATTAAATGAAGTTTTTAAAGTAAATTAGAACCTCTATTAGAAACGGGAAATGAATGTTGCACTTCTACGTTTTGCATGCATAATTTATCAAGGTAAGTGCTTGAGAGTTTTCTGTATTTATTTCATATTGATACGTGAATATAACATATTGTTTGTGCATAGTTCTCCAAGAAGTAATTTATCAAGGTGAGTGCTTGAGAGGTTTCAGTATTTCATTCACAGTAGTACATGAGTATAGTACACGAGTCTATGAATAATTATTCATCCAAGAGATAAAAAATTATGTGCATAGTTTTTATAACGGTTTTTAAGTTTTTCGCGGTTTAATATGTTGTATTAAAATTAACCAATTAGATTTTCCATGGGACAAATTATTGGACTACACTTTTTCTAATTAAAAGGACATGCTTGATTCAGACCACTGTTAAGCAATGAGAAATATATGTTACACTCCTTACTTTCATCATTCACCGCTGTCTCGGAAAGTACTAAGTAGCAATTTTTATTTGATCCTTTCTCGCAAGCGAATAATCTTCTCCTGGATAGTGTATACTAGTTGTGGCTCAGAATTATCACTTTATATAAACTGTAAATTATGGTCTAATTAACATTCGTATGCAAACAAAGATAATTTATATAGCAACATAAAATTCAAACCACGGGTGAAAAGTGGTAACTAAGCATGAAAGATTCTTTCAGAATATGCACACACAATGGATGCTATAAAATACATTACAATAGTTTTCAGCTGTTTGATTATATATTGTATGGTGTTAAATGAATTCGTATTATAAGAAAATAATAAAATTATTACTAAAATGAATTAATATTATTTAAAATTCTCAACTTATATCATTTTAGTTGATAATAAGATACATGTTGACATTTTCAAACTATTATATGTTGAGACGGGCAGTATATTTAGGCAATAATTATTTGTTATACAGTAGAAAATAAACATATAAATAACAAATCCATTTCGAATTTGATGAAAACGTAACATGTGAAGGGTACTGAACAAAATAATCGGTAGTCACGATCATTTCAAACACTATTGTTGACAGTCTTATCGATTACGCATGCGATACTTTTTTTGTTTCATTTATTATTTACCTGAAAATACCAGAAAGCACATTATGGAGATCAGTTGTTTCAATGTAGTTTCAAGTTATAATTTTGGCGTGATTAACGAAAAATAAGGCAAGAAGGTCTTTTTGAACAAATTTAGTTTTTAACAAACTCTTTTAAGGTCCACAAAGCGTAAATTAAGTCAAAGTAATATAAAATAAGTCACATTAAACAATGTTAAAAAGAGAGCAACAGTACTAAATGGAAAACGATATCGTTCTTGAAACTGAAATATAGTATCGTGTTTAAATGAATCTCTCTGAAGAACATCGTGCTAACAAGGCATGGTAAAGTTTCGTAGGGATTTCATAGTTTCCTCTCTTTCAATACGTGAATAAGCTCTATCTATGGAAAGTCCTTCAAGAAGGTAGTATAAGATATCTTTACACAAGGGTCTAATGTCTCTGTGTGTACTGGAGTTATATTAAAACTGGAGCCTCATCAGATGTCAACCTTGCTAACAAGGCTTATTTAGTTGTAAACTTTCGAAGGAATTTCCACAATTATGAGGAAATTTCTTGCAAATTTTCAATTGGCTAAAGTAGGCAGGTAAAAATGGGTGCAGAAAAAAATGAAAACAAAATCATCAATAATAAATAATTTTATTTTACTTTACAATATATTTTAGCCACATACCTTCGGGTGCGTCGGCCTACATCTTAAATCTTACTTTACAATATAAAGTAAAAGAAATTTTATTTACAAAATGTGATATTGCTAACAACAACAGCAAAACGTTTTCCTGTTTTTCCCAACTGAATATATATATTTTTAGTATATGAATGGCCAAAAAAATACACTTTGACAAAATGAAAAGAAAAGAAAAGAAACAGCAAATCTCAAATATAATTCATCACTTCTTGACAACCGATATGTTTGTGTTTGGTCACACGTGGTTACCGAGGCCATTTAATCGGTTAGCAGGACTGTCATGAACACCATAGCGTGTCAGAATATAAATTGATCCCTGCAGAATAATAGTTTACGAAAAACATTGCAAGCTGTCAAAATTATTATTTACACCGATTGTGGAAAAGTTTTTGCTTCCCTTTGTAAGCTTGAAAATTGATGATCTTGGTTTGATCGATTGAATGTTTTTGCCTAATCGTTTTTATTCTCTGAAGTGGACTACTTATAACCAAAGAACAATACAAAATTTATGAAACATTGTTTCAGTGCTTGGAGATTAAAAAATACAGATGCCATGCATTGAATTTATTTAGTTCCAGCGTATATAGAATCTAAAAATTAAATTTTGACTCTACATATTTAATTCTTATTAAGGAACTGTTGATTTTTTCATCAGTAACAATAAAATGCAGATAATTGGAAACTTTATTAATAGTAATGTTTTAATTTTATCAACATATCCAAGTAAAGCTATCAGAATTTGAGTCACAGCATTCTTCTATGTTACACGAAGTCTAATTAAGTTATGTCTATAGAACTTTCATAAATACATTTTCAAATTAAAATACTAAATATTTGTATACATTATGTTTTGACACATAGGTTCTGAATAGTATTATATTCACTATTCAGCGTTATTTTCAGATAATATTTTTCATTCAAAAGCATTTAAACGAAATATTTTAATTAATCCTAATCTAGCAGTTATCTTAAATTTGAAAAAATGATATATTTTATGTTTCGAATGTTCCATTTTTTTCCTGTCAAATGATGTTAAATATCAGGTAATTTCTTTCATTTTTAAACATAATTGTAATTTTCTCCTCTATGCCTTAGTCACTAAATTCAGGTAATTTTAATTTTATGCTTAATTATCATACATAAAATTTAAATTACAGTCTTATTTATATTATTATTACATAAAATTTAAATTACAGTCAATATTACAGTCTTTGATTGAGCCCTGAGGATTAAAAATAATGCTTTTTGGTTTTTTGCAACAGTCAGGAGTGTCATGATGGTTTGAAGCTTGTTATAATAAGAAAACATCTATAGTGAGGATTATTACCTAAAACATAAACCGTATACTTTCCTACTAAACCCCCTGTGATTTAGGAATACTTCTGGTAGGGCAGGAAGTATTATTATATCCAATAAGGACTTACGTAAGAATAGGGGAATAATTTTAATCTGACTAAAGATCATCATAGTGAGAATATTTATGCATTTAAGTTTTTTTTATCAAGATATTTAATATCTTTCCGCTATGGAAAAGATATGATGCCAACTCATGATATCACTTCTTGACGATAAAAATAAAATGCTGACTAATTGATATAGTTTGATGTGTTCCACTAAATCACAGCGTATTTGTCATCACGCTATGAACAGCAAGACTACTAAAAGCTGTTGGGGTATAAATAAGCACCCAGAATGCATTGCCACCCAGAAAAAAGTTATTCAGATAGTGGGTCATTATTTTTTATCACAAAGATAGAAAACTTCTGCGCATTTGCCTAGATAGATTCACATGTAAAATGAAAAATTCTGGTCCATTTTTGCTTAACCATTTGTGGATTTAGACTTAAGCCTTTCCATTCATAGGAAAGCACTATAGGTTTTTTTGAGTTTTTTTTACCATATAATTATGCTGAGTCACATCACAATATATTTGATATTGAATAATTTATTGCTATTGAAAAATATTTGAACATCGGAATTTTTTGTCGGAAATTTTTTATTAATAGTAGGACCTATATATTCATGCGCCATAAAGAAAAAACACTTCATATTCCCAATCATCTATCCCGACAGACATTCTCTTGCTTTTTAGCTATGCATGAGGCCGATAGCAACACCTTCCCATACGAAAAAAATTATTTTACCATTACACCATGGTAACCTATATCGCAATCTATAAATTTACTTATGGTCTAGAGCACAGTGCTACAACAATTACGAAATCATTGTAATATAATCATTAATTTTATTACCATGGCTTAAAAAACAATTCTGTTATCTTAAACAAAATTCTGTAATCACTGTCTTAAAAAATCTGTTGTTAAGTACATATTTTTAACTGACCAAGCTTTAAAGAAATAATCCAATAATAATAAAATGATAATATCAATCCTTAACTCATGAAAGTCGAAATATAATCAAAAGACTAAATATATGCTTGGAATATAACAGAGAAAGTCTGAAATGATTATGAATATTAATTATTTCAGTTTAGATAATATACTTGTATCCTATCCTATTTTAATAAGTTTGCATCCCATTTTAATAAGCTTATTTTTGAAAAAATCATGAAGAAATATAAATAATTCTCTGGATGTAAATATTCTGTATTAAAACAAATTTCATGATTTTGAAAAACTTTTTATGTTTTTTATTGTTGAATAAACACTTACTACAAATAACTTTCCGTTAGAATTCTATGATGAACTTATTTGCTCAAAATTTCATGGGAATATTTTTCGAATAATTTTGTGGGAATATTTTTCAACAAAATTTTATACTTCCCAATGGAACATTTTTACAAGAAACCATTTCGTTTTATTTCAAATTATTTTTATAGAGTTTCTATACGCTTATCTTTTTTATGTATAAAGCAAATATTTTGTACGAAAATAAAGTTATATCTGAACTTCTGTTTTCGTGCCTTTAAGATAAATTTATATCCAAATCTCTTACATGAAAGCAATTTTGAAGAAATGGCTTTTTGGTTTTCATAAATGAAAAGTAAGGTTTTCTGTGAAAAATTATGTATATGTCTTTATAAAAATTTACTCTTTAAGCTATAGTTTCTTTTTACTGAAAATAAATTCTCTGTTGGTTTTCTTTACAAAATAGTGAAACGGAGTTTCAGGAAGTATTTAAATGTTTGTGTGAATTTTTTAATATATCCAAGGAAAAAAGAACTTAGTCATTTTAATGCTTATTTTCTAACGATTGTTAGTAAAATTACGTTGTTTCATGAAACAGTTTTCAAATATTAAGAATTGCCGCGTGCATATTAAAAAAAAACATTGATAAAAGTAAACCAGGTTTTGGTAACTTAGTTTTAAAGGACTTTTATGTGCTCGGAAGAGAATGAAATCGATACTTGATATATATATATATATATATATATATATATATATATATATATATATATATATATATATATATATATATATATATATATATATATATATATATATATATATATATATATATATATTTACAGCGTCTAATATATTTCTGAGATAGTTTGCTGACAAAATTTTGACAGACGAAATATTAACCTTTAATATTGAACATTAGACAAAGTTATATGTATAATGGTGAGGTTTAGAAATTGTATTCTGCGTAATACAAGACAAAAACATTACGTCTTAAAACGAATAGTTTCGTTGATGCCTGGTCTATTAAAATGCCTATTTCATAAATTGCAAACTCATGGCTCTCTATACTTAACCAATAAATAATTCTCAATCTGATGTTCGCTAATTTGATAAAAATAAATTATCTTACAGTAAATGTTAAAAATTTTATAATATCAACTAACTGAGTTAGGAGGACTTTATAGGAAAGTGCTAGCCTAGTTTATGAACTCCATTACTTAATTGCGGTTCACATTTTCTTACTGTTTTATTGATTGAAAATAGAAAATTAACAGCCAGAGAAATGTTCTTAAACGCTTTGTTTTCCCAAATGAAATTTACTTACTATTTCATTTTTTAATATATTTTATTTATCAGCTAGTTATATGGTAGTGTTTAAATTTAACGGCATAGTTTACAAATTGATATTTTTAAACCAGAAATGACATGACTTTTTCAATGAATAAAAATACTTATGATTATTTTTCTAATCATTTGAAACCTATATTATTAAAAATTTACAAACAACAACCTAACGCTATATTTAACTAGTTTTACAATAAAAAGAAGGATTCAAAACTTGTGAGAAACTGGATTCATTTCAAATAAACTGTAAGCAGTATGCCTTAAAAATGAATTACGCTAGCATCTGCAATAAACGAAAGCCTAAATTAACTCTACTAGGAAGAATATCAAAGATTGGGCAGAGAAACTTCTTTCCATCGTATGCTAAAAATGTCCGTTGAGCAACAAATAAATTCAGAAGACTTATTAGATATTTGAACAGATAATTTCGTCTTATTAGATATTTGAACTGATAATTTAGTCTTATTAGATATTTGAACCGATAATTTAGTCTTATTAGATATTTGAACTGATAATTTAGTCTTATTAGGTATTTGAACTGATAATTTAGTCTTATTAGATGTTTGAACTGATAATTTAGTCTTATTAGATATTTGAATGGATAATTTAGTCTTATTAGATACTTGAACCGATAATTTAATCTTATTAGATATTTGAACCGATAATTTAGTCTTATTAGGTATTTGAACTGATAATTTAGTCTTATCAGATACTTGAACCGATAATTTAGTCTTATTAGATATTTGAACCGATAATTTAGTCTTATTAGATATTTGAACTGATAATTTAGTCTTATTAGATATTTGAACTGATAATTTAGTCTTATTAGATATTTGAACTGATAATTTAGTCTTATTAGATATTTGAACCGATAATTTAGTCTTATTAGATATTTGAACCGATAATTTAGTTTTATTAGATATTTGAAACGATAATTTAGTATTATTAGATATTTAAAGCTTTATTAGATTTTAAACAGATAATTTAGCTAAATTTAATTGATTATGAATCGTCATATTTTCATTTAAACAAACTTTCAGAAGTTGTAGCTGTATAGTTAGTGCCGTAGGCTTTAGTTAAATTGTTTACGGATTGCACGGTTTAATTACACATAGAATGAACTCCTAATTAAGGAATGAATGATTAAAATAGTTTGGAATACATTTTAAGCCATAGATTCCATTTCTAGAGGAAAGATGAATGTGCAGTTTTTACCGATAAGGAAACTCTCTAAAATGACAAAATTGTACAATGAACTGTTAGATTCTCAAACGAAATTTTTGATACAACAGTAATGCATTAGTTTTGTTTCAGAGCCGAACTGTTAAGAATATTTGACAAGCTAATACTTGTTAAATATTCCTAACAGTTTTATTGAGTTTTGGAAATAAACAAATTTAATTGTTTAATATCTATAAGATAAGTGTTAAAAGTATTTAAAGTGACAAAAGGAATTATATCTAACAACAGATATATTTTGCTTACATTATTTTGTTTATTGGATTTAGGTATTATATATAGAATTAAAATCATGTCAATTGAATAAAATGCTTAATTATGCATTATTTTGATGAAAAAAGCTATAAGGGTACGATTTTTTACATAAAATGTATATTTATATGATATGTTGATAAAAATTTTGACCGGGTAAAGAGTGATATTTTGGCAAAATGCTCATTTTAGTGGAAAGATATTTGTGATTTACGGTATTTTAATAAAATGTATAATGGCCTAGTATTCTCTTTGCGCAAAGACAAGAAAAGTTTATAGACAATATCACCTCAAAATTGTTTTCTTATATTCCAAAATGATTATATAAGAATATGAAAAAATGAAAATAGATTATTTTATAGAATTAAATATTTGGACTTTTTTAAAACTACTGAGTTCACAAATGCATTTTAGTGCATGAAATTAGGAATTGATAAATAATTATATCTAAATTTGTTTATTTTTCTTAATTTCCTATTTTTCAAAGAAACTTTAGAAAAAATCAATGAATTAAAAGTGCTTTTATGCATTGCAAAATGATAACAAATAGAAATATAATAAAACGTAAAAATACATAAATTTTCAGTATCAAATATCTTAAACTCTTAAAAATATTGAGTTTATATGCCTTTATAGGAAACTAGGAACTGCAAAAATTTTATTTAAGTAATATTTCCTTGATTTTTTACTTTCTATACTATACTTTAGAAAAATCTAGTTAATTGAAAATCTTTATTCAAGTAACTAAATAAGAGTAAGTTATTGGAATAATAGTTGTGATTTTTAAATATTTTAGGTTCCAGTTTGCGATAATTACTTTCTGCTCAATTTCAAGTTTTTAACTTCAGTGCCTCAGGAAAAGTATAAAAATTCACTAAAAATGTGTTTTAAACCGTCACTAATAGAAACAAAGATGATTTGGACAAACTAAAAAAATAAAAAGAAACATAATAAAAACTGTAGAATGAAATTCTTTTCACGCGATTCACTTTTTTGGAGAATAAAATTCTTTTTGTTTGCGTCCATTTTATTTTTTTGCTACCAAAGTTTCACTACTTCATTTAAGAAACAAAAACGCAACTCCTGCAAATCATTTTAAATAATGTAGTGTGTTATTTTCAGTTGTAGTAAAAATTTTTGTTTTCTATAAAAATAGCATTTTTAACTATTATTTCACATAAAATTTACATTGAACTAATATTATTATAATCAGAACTTTATGTTTGTCTATATATTTGTTTTTACCATTTCTTATTTCTAAAAGTTATATTAAAGATTTTATTCAATATATCCCAGTGGAGTTCCATTTGGTTGGGAAAAAGTAAAATTTATCTTGTTTCTAAAATAAGAATAAATTGAAGCTATCATTAAAGATAAAATTTAAATTTCATTAATTTTATGGAAATGCTATAAAATTCTGTTCTCTAAATTAAAAAATATATTTATTAGTTACTTCTTTCAGTCTAGAATATAATTTTGTGCTGAAAATACATATTTTGCAAATTTAATAATCTTAGGTTAGTATTTTATCAACACGACGTAATATCTGAATATTTTTGCAAGAACTTATCATTTTACTTTAAAAATTAAAAATTAACAGGGATTCTAATTTCTTATCCAAAAAAATTCATTTCAAATTCAGTTAAAATTTTTTATATGTTTTAGAAAGTCTACTTATCATTTCATGTTGGAATATACATATTTATTTCTAATGTTTTAATAATGTTCATAATGTCAAAAAATATTGATAAACCATTTACGACTCACATTGTCAACAGAAATATTCATACCAAAAATAGTTTTTTTACCGCAACTTATATTTGAGCATTATAATGCATGTCAGATGAATTAAATTTGACTTCGTAGGTATTCACTGTTGTTAGATATTTTACAATTCGAGATAGCAACTTTTAGTTGGAGTTGCATATTATTTGGTTTTCAATCCTTCAGGTCACTTCATGTCAATGATACCAAGCCATCAATCCTTGAAGACCACCTTTGTTAGTGATAGCCCCAAATCATCAATCATTAAACCATCAATCTTTGAAGACTACTTTAAGTCAATGATAGCAAACCATCCATTCGAAGATCAGTTTATGTCAATGATAACTAAACCATAAATCGCGAGAAACTAGTAGTTTTGGGTGATATTTTTGGTAGATCTCATTAATGCCGTGGTTAATTAACTTTGATTACTCCACAGAGCGTACAGTAACATGCAACTGTTTGTTTCTCTCGAATAAAAACACTTTGCTTGTTTGAAACAAATACTTGACGAGTAAGAAGTCAAAACTCTTTTGTACTATCAAACAATATCCTAAATTATATCAAATTAGAGAAGCAAATTCAACAAATGTTTGCAGTTTGTTAAGTCCCCTTTTATAGAGATTGATGATGAAGAGTTTTCTACTTGCATGATGGAACATTTTGATTTTCAAAAAGACGTTGCTTCAATGGAGTTGGAAGTGATTGATTTTCAAAATGATTAATCAGTACAATTGCTTTTCTTAATTTCTAAAATATTAATTCTCCCTTAAGAAAAATAAACAATTTTAATCTACGTAAGGTAATGTTCACCTTTACATTCTTGTGCCAGATTTCCTTTTTCAATACGAAATTTATTAAAAATAAAAGCAAAAGCAGATTAATTGATGTATATTTGAGCAACAATACTTAAATTACCAAAACAATTAATAGCAAAATAGTTCATGTAATGAAAAGTTTATTCTTGAAATTGTTATACATTAATAATTATGTTTCAATTTCTACATGAGTACAATTCAATTTTTCTTTTTCTTATATACTGTTAAATTAAAATTAATTTCATATATACAAGAAAGATAAGCTTGCTGTTAGTAAACGAATAATTTTAAAAAAATATCTAGTTCTCTTTTTTAAAATATCTAGTTCTTTTTTAAAAATTATCTAGTTCTTTTTTTTATAAAAAATATTTGGTTTTTTTTTTAAAAAATTTACATTTAGCTGATATAACTCAGAGAAAAATCATAAAATAGTATAGTAGTGTAAAAGTTTTATATGTATGGTGATCATAGCTTTATATTAATTTGATGTTTTACCATAAATGTAAATTTTGAATTAAAATGTTTTTCTTCTGTATATAAGATGTTAAAACAGGAAAGCTAACATGAGCATAACATTTCAGATTAAACAGCCAGCCGAAAATTGGGAAAACTACTAACGACTAAAAAGGTACCAAAACAGCTTGCACAAAAAATACAATTCAGTATTGTATTTATGCCATTAAAATCAAAATAATTTAAAAAGAATGCAAATTTTAATCAAAAAATTTAATAACCAAAGAATTAATAATTTTCTGGGAGAACTAAACTTTACCACGACTACATTCCGAATGAAAATGGAGACTTGAGTTTATGGTAAATAAATTCTTGCCTAAACTTGAATTATGGTCACGATTCTATTTCAACAACAGATCTGAGGGAATGTTAATGTCCCAGGAGACGATGAAAATTGCATTTTACTTCCCCGAGTTCAGGCATAACCTTCTATTTTTATTTATTTCTCTTGAAACGAATGATTTCTTAAAAAAAATATTGATTTTCTCATCAAAACTTACTTGGTAATGCAAGTTCTGACCTACATCAACACAGCTGTATAATATAAATATTTTTTCAGTTCATTTTCCAAAGCAGCGTCGTAAAAAAGAATTAGATTTGAATAGCTAAAAACTGGAAAGTAATCATACTCTGAGTTCTTAAGTAAAATTTTGTTTTCAATGAATTTACCAGGTGTGTTTATTTGATGATAGAATAACAGAAAAATACTTTCGAATGCAAAAGTTAGATTAAAATGAAAATTTTTTTATTTTACTAAAAGTTTCGATTTTGTAAATTTTGAATGTAAATAGGTGATAGACAAATGAATATTTTCTATAAGAAAATTGGTAGGATAAATTTCTAGGTAATAGTCTTTAATGAAACTGTGTGTTGAATTGATAAATATAATTGGTGGATAGTTGGTTTATAATTAAAAAATGTTTGTGAAATATTTTTGTATTTATTAAAAAATTTATATGTTTTGAATCATATAATGTATAGCAACCCTTTATATATATATATATATATATATATATATATATATATATATATATATATATATATATATATATATATGTATAAATATATATATGCATGCATGTATGTATGTATATATATATACATATAAAGCATCGACAAGATTTTAAAAATATCATTAAAAAGCATAAAGATTGATTTTTCAATTACTTGATAATTTTTTGTGTCAATTTTAAATTTATCCTAGGAAGACACTCTTTTCAATATATAGAGTATATTTTATTCATGTATATGACAAAAATCATATTTAAGGAGATTTACATTAAACCTAATATTTGAATTGTTTTATGAAACATTTATCACTCTCATTCGGCATTTTTATATAAGACCGTATTAAATTTTGGAACATTTTTTTATTTGTATTTTTTATAAAATATTTTAATTTTTTAAATTTTTGGATGAATACCTGGAGCAGAATTCACTTTTTATTGAAGATGGAAAAAAATAATTTATATTTGTTCTTTATTTATTTGATGAAATTTTGTCATGTTTTGAAGAAATAAAGCTAATTTATCCTTGCATAAGTATTCTTTTACAATAAATTTAATAGAAAGCTACATCTTTAATTGAATGAACTACACTTCCAAATTGCTTTTTATGGATTTAATTTTAATAGTAATTGCCTGTTAGATTGAAGTGCTTAGAATCAAGACAATTCTGTATACAAAATTAATATGGAAAATTAAATTGGCAGAATTTAAAATATAAAAATTAAAAATATTCCCTATTATTTTAGAAAAGTAAAATATAAATTTTGAAAATTTATTTTAGAAAAATAAATATTATTCTTTGAAGACTTAAAATGTATGTATAAGAAACAGTACTATACATTTTTATTATTTTGCGAAAACAATATATATATATATATATATATATATATATATATATATATATATATATATATATATATATATATATATATATATATATATATATATATATATATATATATATATGTGTGTGTGTGTGTGTGTTGCGGGTAAAATAAGTGATGCTTAAATGCAAGGTAACGAGAAAGCATTTTTCGTTTTTTGATGTGAGCTTCTTAATTTTTCAGTCAAGAACTATATTTATGAAAGTGGAACTCTCTCATTAATATTCACGTTATGTTCTTTCAAAAATGGGACTTGTTTTTAAAATCTAAAGTCCAATTAATTTTTGATGAATGGTTCGAAAAGATTTATCATAACATATTGTAAAAAAAATCTCCTCTACTTTTTGGCAAATGGATGATAATTTTTGAGATAATGAAATTGCAATGTTTTCAGAATATTAATAAGGTTCTATTTTGTGTACTAATTATTTTTAATTGTTTAACTATTTTGTTTTTTCTTCAAAATTGTCTGCAAAATTTTTTTAATTCAGTTTAAATTTTACTCTTTAGTTGCAATGAAAAATATATCTTAGTAGTAAATGGAAATGTTTTAAAAATGATCTTTCTTTGCGAAATTTTATTGACAATGTGTGAGTATAAACAATATCTTTTAATAAGTTTTGTCAAATAAGCTAAAAACCAGTTCACTTAAAATAATTTTTCCATCTCATTCTTTTTAGTATTCTTTGTTCTTAGTAAATTTTTTTGTTTTTATATGAGGGTATTCTACACTAAATTTTATTCTTTGCATAGTAAAAATATAAATAAAATTTAACTGAAATGAAACAAACACATTTCAATTAAATTTTATTTTTATGTTGTTATATGTTTATTTTAAAAGATATATTTCATTTTATTAGAAAGGATACTAGAATACTAGGTGAATTTTGAAAGGATACTAGGTGAATTTTCTGGAATATTTCTTTTAAAAGTGCATTCTATAGCCAAACTGATATAGTATAATTTTGCTTATATTTATATCATTTAATCAAATCTTGGGAAAGTTGAGTGAGAGCTGTTAATATTTTCTGTCAAGTTCAATTATTAAAGATGAGTGAGAAAGATATCATTTTTTCATTTATTTTTAAATCAAGTAAATTTCTTATTGAGTTACAGAAAAATATTTTTCAATAAAATATTTCAATCGTTTCTTCTGTTATACAATATTGGAACTAACTGAGCAATTTGTGTTGTGGCTTATTTTCAAGCTGCAAGATAGATCATGCCCAGGAGTTCGTGAATCCTTAATAAATCATAAGCAATAAGAGGTAGGTATCAAACAGTATCAAACAAGGGATATCCCATTATGAAAAAATTGTAAATGGAAAATAATGAATTCTGTGAATTATTTACTATTTTTATGTCTTACAAAATGAAAAAAAAATCCTCTGTTTGAAAAAAACCTCTCTGTCTCTTGTTAATAACCTTTATTATTAAAAACAAATAACTGTTGGTTTTCAACAAATTTCTGACTACCTATTACTGTATACAGTAAAGGCGCTAAGCACATTCAATCTCCTCTCAATTCTCTTGAGCCATGGTTAAGTATGAAGTCGACACCTGAGCTGGAACCCTCTTTTTCCCGCCACACCAGTGTAAAGACATAGCAACCATGGCATATTTAATGAACACCATTTGCTGTTAGTGAACACGATGGAGCTTCAGTTGGCCCAAGTATAGAACTCATTACCTCCCGGTAACGATACTTTTACTTTTTGGATCAAATTGTAAGAATAATTTTATGAAATAGAAAAGAACAGTTCGTAAAATGTGTGTATTTCCACGTTACTGAAATTTAAAAATTATCTTTCACAGAATTAACATGGTTGCTCAAAAAATATTTCAGAGTTTTAATGGAAAAAAATAATTATTTATAATTTTCATTTTAGTGTCACTCTCTGCAGTATAGCCGAGCTGGCAGCCGAATGGTTAGCGCTCTTGCCTTCGGTTCAACAGTTCGTGGGTTCGAATCCCACCTTGGGCATGGGTGTTTGTAGTGGTTCGGAATCCACTTTAAGCCGTAAGTCCCGGTCTAATTAGCCCTCGTGTGCAAAAAATGACAGAGCAAAAAATGATTGAGCGATAAACAAACCAAACCAACTCTCTGCAGTATAAGTTATTATTACTCTCTCTAGTTATTAAGAAATAAACAAAACACAGAAACAAGTTTTAAAAATTGTTAGAAATGTGTGATCTATATCCACAGGGGATTCGAATGCAGATTCCCTACATTTGGTTTGTTGGTCACTTTGTCGTAATATTTTGTATAAGAAATTTAGCTTATGTGAGGCCTATGTAGATTTCGAACTACTTCAGATTAGTAGGAATCAAACTCATATACATTTGAAGAACAGATAGCTACTCATTTACAGGCTGGTTCCTCTCAGAAACACTGCATGGAAAAACGATTCTCATTATATTTTTTGCTTGGACACCAATGATGAAACTCTTTATTACAGTAAAATAAATCAAATATAGTAATTAATATTGATTTATATCAGAGTTTTGTTTCATTTTGCTTTATTTGCATTAACTCAGCAATTTCAATAACTTAAAAAAATGAAGAACGGTGAAATTTTAAAGAAATTTTCAGCTTTCGATTTTATCAAATCAGAAAAGGATTTTATTGCCATGTAATGGGTAGCCAAATAACTAGAAATGGTTGCAAGATATTTAAGCACCCCTGCGTATTCTGAACTACTACAAATATTCAAACCCTACCTGGGAATCGAACTCAGGAACTGCTACATTGAAAGCGAGATAACTAACCTATCAATTGTCAGCTTGGCATAAGTTATGGGCATATATTCATATCTCGCAAATATGAGACTCAGGATGCACCCCAATTTCTCACTTTAATAGATGTCTGCGTAAAAGGCGGAAAATCAACAACGCTATTTCGTTGATCAATACTGGCTGGTATTGAACTTAGAACTTTTTATATCGCATCGCATAATTCAATCGTTGGGCCACAGTAAACTATGGAGCTACGGCGAATTGCATTCTTTGGAAAAAAGAGTGTTGTTGTAAGGTCTTTCAATGTCTACTAGTGTTATCGTTTTCCATAAGAATATAGGTATATATTTTCTGAATGTATGTAGGATATATGTTTTCTGTAAAGCTGTTTTCATAGACTATAAGCCGTATTCAAGTGTTGAAAAGAAAGGATGGCAATTACCATGGGTATAATGGTCTGGAGAAAATTTCCTTCCCCCTCCAGATCAAAGTCAAAATTGAGGGAGAGGATCCTATACTGGAGCCATCTATCTGAGGTGTCTTAGGACAAAATCGTACTTTCACCTTCATGGTGCTCTGATTAAAGGAAAGACTCACCGTTCTGACTTAATTTCGTAGCCATTGGATAGCGAGTTTGGCTTGTCTAAGTGTCTTAAATAACAACAACAACAAGGAAGGGCAAGAAATTAATAGCCACAGATGTGCCTGCTGAAAGCAGAAACGCAAAGCCCATTTCCCATTGTTTAATAGTCCCTGGAACCAAACCCAGAGTATCTCACGTGGAAGAATATGGACTATCTTACCAGTAAAAATATAACTGAAAGTGAATATAAATAACAGAGTCAAGAGCAATCTTTATATACTAGCTTTAAAGCTAATAGATTGCTTTTCACTCTTATAATCTTCCTCGTTACCACTTACTTATTTATTGCTCACTACCATTCATTATGTGACATGCTTCTTGGTTTCGAATTGATATAAACATTTTGATTTAATAACTTTTTTAAAATTAGATTATTACCCGTGAAAGCTTACCAAATACAGGAAATATTAAATAAATTAAACTAAAAAAAAAATCATATTTATTTTCAAGGAAACGCGATATGAATTTGTTTCTTTACATTTTTAAAACATAAACAAAATGGATTTATGATGTATAATATTTTGACACTGAAACGTTTTCAAATCCGTTCTGAATAAATACATTATTTATTTTAAAGAAAAATAATGTAGGGTTGCATTTTATTTTTTCAAAGAAAATTTTTCCGAACGTAATTCGAACTCCTTTCTATTTTAAACTCACGCTATCTCGTGATGTATTATATTATTTCAGACTATATCTATAATATTGGTATTTTGTAAAGAATGTGGACATAAAAAATTAAATGCTTGCATAATCTATTTTTTACTGCCATTTATATTTTTTTATATGAAAAACTTTTATATGGGCTGATAAATTACCAGTAATATATTATTAAATGAAAACTAGAGACACTGAATTAAAGGAGTTGAATATGGAAAGTCACTGCTATAACGAAACTGTGTTGCCATTATAAAATTATTCATCTAATTAAAAAATTATAAAAATATTTAAATTTATCATTTAATTAACCTATATATTTATCGAGAGTACTGAAAATGAATTTCTATTGATATAAGTTCTTTAATACAATACAGGCTATTGAATAACCATTTATTTAAATTTGGAAGATGTCATTAAGGAGAATATTTTTTGTGAAACTTGGATATTTTGACTTTTGCTCGGCTTAAAGATTAATTCTTTAAATAAATTAATCTAGATTTTTTACATGTTCTTTACATTATAGATTTTTTGTTAAAACTACATTTGGCCATAGTTATTCAGATTATTTAATCTTTACCAATGTAAAAGTTTATATTATTAGTATACTAATGATAAAGGAAATTTAATTAAAATGAATTAATAAATTATTTGGTATGCCTAAATTTAGATAATTTATACGGGGATCAAAATAATATTGTATAGTGACTATGATTTTGTGCAGTGATCATAAGTCAGTAATTAAAGAGTTATGCTATAAAGAAAATATTTTATTATCTAATTTTCAGTAAATTTCTTACAGCATTGTAATACTAATTAAAAGACTAAAATGATTTGTATTACTTTTTCCAAAAACTACTTTTGTTTCAGTGTGATGAAAATGATGTGCAGCGATAATCATTTTGTATAATGATAAAAAAAATAATTTATAGGTCATTGTTATGCAAGATTAGTTTATTATCTAAATTTCAATGATATCTTTCTTTTTTTGAATAGTTAAATATATTATATAAATGAGCTTAAGTTTCTTTTCATTAAGTTTTTATTTATCATACTAATAATGTTTCAAATATATTACATAAATGATATGAATTAATTGTTTGAAAGGATAGTGATTATTATCATTATGTAAAAAAATGGTTCTTTACAATTCATAAAATCTATATGTAATGAAAATTATTTTTGAACACACAAACATGATTATACATATATGAGATGTCTCATTATATTAATCTGATCATAAATGGTTACGAAATAAATTATAATATTTAATCGTTAACATTTTTACTGAATGTGTTCATGATTATAATATAGCATATTTTGTGACAAGCTTTTATTTAAAGTAAAATATTTTAGAAGAAATTTCTTAGAACATAAACTGATGATTTAGAGGGAAATGAAATGATTATTGAAATATAAGACATTTTTGGAGAATTACATCTTAATCAAAACTAAAGATACGTCCTAACATATGGAAAATTCTTGTTGAAAGGAATGACCTATAGATGCAAACGGACATGCGCAGTATGTACCATTCACTGATTTCACTTTTAAGTTAATTTTGTTTTTTACTTTGAAATAAATTTAAATATATTTTTACTTAGGTAACGAATGTTTGAAATTCATTGGGAAACTAATGATACATATATATTTCCAGAAAGAGTTTTAAGGTATACATTTTAGGACTCATTTTATTTTTGTACAATAATATCTTAATCAAAACTAAAGATGTACTTCGTAACATATGGAATAGGCTTGTTGAAAGGAATGACCTATGCTGACAAATAGACATGCGCAGTAATTACTATATTCACTTTTACTTTTAAATAATTTTTCTTTACGTTCAAATAAATTTAAATATATTTATGTCCATGTAACAAATATCTGAATTTCATTGGAAAAATAAAGATACATATGTATTTTCAAGAGCTTTTTTAAGGCATTTCTTCTAGGATTTAACATTTAAGAAAACGAGATGTCTTTCAAAAATTTAAACAAGACATGATTATAGTTAATTTCTATATTTGAACATTCTGTTGGCCTACTGTTTGGTGCATATTTTACTGTATTAAATAAAAATGAAAGTTAACAAGCTATTTAGCTGAAATAAGTTAAAAAGTTTCATATTTCTAACAAATTTATTGACTTCACTGGATTATAAAATGAATTATTTAAGTTTATTATTTGATCATCATATTGTTGAATAACAATGATAAATATTCTGGTTGGTCAAGTAAGGGTTTTATATCGCCAAAAAATAAATCTTCTAGAAAATAATGATTATTTAATATGATTATTTTGAAATTAATATCATTTTTGTTCACATTGTATTTCTTATGTGAACGTAACTAAACATTACTTAAAAATTATTTATAATACATATAATACATAATAACTGTTAAATTTTTATAAAGTGTATAAAATAAAATGGTTATATGAAAAATGTAAGATACACACTGAATATTCATAATAGTGTAACGTTTTTCTTAAAAATGTTTTTCATGAATATCATGATTTTACCATAAATAAGTTTTGACACTCATGATTTGATAATCAAACAAAACACCAATATATAATGAACATTGCATGGTTACACACATTTAACTGATCGTTGTCAAGGGAATATGTGTCAGATAAACCAAAACTTTTAATCACTAATCAGTGATTCATTAATCAATCAATTTGCGAATTACAACCATATTATTGAAACGTTTACCACATATATAACTTCATACAACATATATGATTTAATAAACAACGCCCTTTTTATATTAAAAATATACTTAAGTTAAACTTTAATGTTTATTACATCAGATTAATATAAAATAGTATAATAAATTTAACTATATACTTAGATAATTTGTAACAAATTAGTATAAATCTATAACAATTAAGAAATAGCTAAAATATTCTTTATCAATGTATTTTTATAATATAGCATATTCATGCACGATGATAACAGAAAATGTTAAATGCACATTTTAATAAAATTTTTCTTTAAAACAGTATAAGCATTTTCTTATATTTCACTCATTTCTTTCAAATGGATCATCCGAGTGATTATTTGTTTAAAAATAAAGAATTTAAATGTTTATAAGAAAAAAACGCATGGAACTTCGGCCATTTTATTGATTACATCTTTTGATATATATTTCCTCGCTAATTAACGGACTAACCACTCTGTATGTACCAAACCGAAAATTCGCTTAGTAATTACATTATTAAATTCAATAATCTGACCAAAACAAACTATTAATAAATATTTTTGCCTTAGAAATATTAAATGAAAACATTCTTAAAGTTTCATAAGTTAAATTCGTAATAACGTCATGTTCCATAATAGCAACAGGGTCAATAATTTCTTTACTAAACTTAAAAAGCTTACCAAAACATAAGCCGAGAGTTAAATATTTTTATTACAAGCAAATGAAATTATAACAGGCCATGTGATATAACGTAATGTAAATTAACGTCATAATAACGTCATGTTAGCGAAACTTGAAAATGGTTTGTTATTATTCTACTAAGCACAATAAACTGATCAAAATTCGAATCGCGCGTTAAATACTTATATTCTAAGAAACTTCAGCAATGTAATGTTATGTGTCATAATGTGTTATGTAAATTAGCGATATAAGAATGTCATATGTATTAAATTAGCAATTGGCTTAGTAATTATTTTACTAAGCTCAACTGCTTACCAACATAAACTTATGGCTTAAGAATACTAAGCGATGTAAGTAGTTTCTTTGTCAAAAAGTCTAAACTCCAAAAAGGGGGAAGGAGCTTGAATACTTACGAGTGGATCGTCGACGGCGAAGAGATCTGATGATTTCAGGGCTGAGAAGATGGAATGAAGAGCGGACTGCCGACCGGTGCTCTACTTTTATGAGGGGCGCCCGAGAAAATGAGCATGCGCCCCTCACTCCTCGGTCGATGCGCTCCTCCCTCTGCGGCGGAGAGGGTCGAGAGAGGTACAGGCCTCTCCCGATAGGTCGCGAGGAGGTGGGACGGGGCACTCCAAAAGTTCGATTCCAGTAAGAGCTGTTGCTGTATTCTAATTTTGCATCGAAGCGTAGGTTGATTTTGATCATTTCCAATAATTCTCAAAGTGTTTTTTTTCTTTTATTATTTATATTGTAAGAAACTATTCAGACAAATGAGATTTCTTTACCTATTATGATCTGAAGCATAGATATCAACTTCTAATACAAGATGAATTACAATAAAAATATCTACATGTTATAACAGATATAGAATAGGTTATATTAGTAAATTTATGATTTTCTTTGTGCTTGTCATTTAATTTCATAGCTTGTTTTTTTTTAAAAATTTACAATAAAAAACTGATTTTTAAAAGTTATATTTAAGTTTAGCGTATGTGAATATCTTAAGAGTCTTAGATATTTATCCAGAGTAATTTTATATAGAAAACAATTAAAAGATGAATGAATTTTTTCTTTTCAAAAAACTAGAATAGTCTAAAGTCTGATAATTACAGAGAAATATTTAGTAATTTTTAAAATAAAATTTACTTTAAAAAATCATTGAACATTTCTACTAAAAATAAAAATATACAATGATTTGTAAGCCTTTAAATAGCAAGATAATTCTTTTTATTTAATTAACTGACAATAAATAACGTGTAAAATGATAAATTGTTATGTAGTTAATTTTTCTTCAGTATTTTTTTTATCAAATGAATTAACTGCTTTCAAGAAAAAAATTAGCGAATATTGATTAGCACAGTTTTTTGTTATTACTATTTATTATGTTTGTGTTATTAAATTTTTTTATGAAATAAAATACTAAATATAAATAATTGAGATTGCAGTGGCAAGTAAACATTTTTAATCAATTTGGTTTGATTGTCATTTTAAGATCGCTTTTTTCCGGAAATTGAACCGGGATCAACAATATAAAGGGTAAATGAAATGACTAAAAACATTTGAGTCTAAGGTGGGAATCGAATCCATAAACTGTTGGACTGAATGTCAAAGCTCCTGCAAGCTTGACCTATCATTTAGATTTGGGGTCTCGAACTCTAATGTAATTACTGTTGAACCACTGCAGACAGATGTTCTATACTAATCAGCTTTACAATTAAAGCTATATGTACTGGAGACATAGCTTCAATTTATTCTATTTCCATCTAATATATCATATTTGCTCTATGTTAGGTTGAGGGTTTAGCGTTTTCCGGTTTTTCTCCTTTACGAAACATCATTATGGTCCATTATTTATGAAAATGTTTGTAGAAAATAAGAATTTTTGAACAGCGTACTCATAACCCTGAGTTATTAATTCATAAATACAGTGTTATCAAAAATAACATAAAATATTATTTCATTAGTTAGTATGAGTTTGAGGTTTTAGTACGCTTTATTTTGTACGAGATCAGTATGAGGATGCCCATCTATTATATAATATTTAATTATGTATTGTTCTTATTCTATGTTATATTCTACTATATTGTTCTTATTCTATGTTCATCTATTATATTTATTCTATAGGATGAGTACTTTGCCTTTTTCGGTTTTTCTCCTTTACGAAACATCATTATGGTACATTATTTATGAAAATATTTCTAGAAAATAATAAGAATTTTTGAACAGCATATTTATAACCTTGAGTCAGTTGTTCATAAATAAAATGCTATTAAATAATAACATAAAGTATTATCTCGTTGGTAGTTTGAGATTGAGTTTGGTTTTAGTATGTCATGTTTTGAATGAGGTTAATATGAGGATGAACATCTATTATAACCTGTTATATTGTTCTATACCCATCTATTTTATGTTATATTTATTCTATATTATATAAGTATTTATCGTTTTTCTTGGTTTTCTCCTTTACTCATCATATGGATTTAACATCATGGTCCATTATTTATGAAAATGTCACTAGAAAATAGTAAGAGTTTTTGAACACGTACTTATAACCTTGACTCACTAATTCATATAAATAAAATATTATCAAACAATAAGTGTCATTTCATTGGTTACTATGAGTTTGAGGGTTTAGTATGTTATGTTTTGTATGAATTTAGTATGAGGAAAATCACTGAGGAAGATAAGACAGATAAGTGATTATCGAGAATTTAAACTCAAACAAATCCAGAACTGTTTGAGTTCGAATATCAAGTAATTGAAAGAAGGTGCGTAAAATGATCGCTTAAAATGGGTTTAAAATATATCACTGGACTTGTTCATAAATTAAATGAAAACATGATTTGTTCATAAATTAAAGGAATTGGAGTCGTCTAAATAAAGGAAATTCACAAATTTTGTGAGTGGAAAGCTCTTTTAATTACAGACTTCAACAAACAATTGAAATTATATTAAGAAAAGTTTTGAAAACGGTTATTGGAAAAATTGTCCCAAATATTTCTCAATTATGAATAAAATATTTCTAACTTGTAAGTCTAAAACTCCAAATTACCATCATTTAATGATCATTAGTAATTTTTGTATCCCATGATACAGTCACTACCCAATTAAAATGAGAATATTGTTTTGGCATGATTACTTAATGAAGATATGGCAATGAAAGGTGTTAAGAAACTGCATGAAAAGATATTCCACGAAGTTCACTTATATTTCTAGGAAACACTGAAACAAAATGAAAATATTGTGTAGTCTGTAAAAAAAGAATATCATTGTAAAAACTGATTTCATAGATCAAGAATCAATTTTTAATCAGGGATTTACTTGAGTTATGCATTGTGGTTAGAATTAATTTATATTGAACTTTGTCAGATTCAATTTGGTAGGAAGAGCTGAACTATTGTTTATGGAAAGAATTACATGAGTGAAGATTGTGTCCATTTATTCATGGTTAGATTGTAATAAGCTGACATTGATGTTATTATTAAATAGAGAAAATTGATAATAATTAATGATAATGTACTTCAACTCCAGTTGGTTTGCCAGAAAACAAACAATTCATTTTTAGACGCAGCTCTTAAATATTAATTTTTTTTATTTAAACAGAATCTAAAATTAATTTTTTTAAATTTAAGTGTAACTTTAAAAAAATAATTATTTCTTAGTATTAATTCCATAACTTTTCTTCGAGAATTTTGCTTAAAGTTAAAAAAAAATATTACCGATGAAACTATAATATATTCAGGCTGTGTCAGAAATGGTATAAAATTTCATAATAAAGAATTTCAGCATATTCGAGTTTATAACAAATATAATTATTTCGTTCCGGAAACTGGTTGACACATGAAAACTGTCAAAAGAATATCTAGCTATGCGAAATAAATGTCAGCGCAATTCTGCTCTTAACCAGTTAGATTTCGATTTGTAATTAAGTCTGTGCGGTGAAGGTTATCTGAGGAAACGTAAATATTTAAAAAAAACTCTTAAATGATATCCGTAGTTTCAAATTTTTGCTTAAATATTACCAGAGTTTGCTTCCCTCATATCTAATTTAATTTCCTTTATAAATTTTTATTTTTTTAAAATATGTACAATTTTTCTTAGTATATATTTCTATGAATGTATTTTTTGTATACTTTTTTCTTTTTAAATATATTAATGTTTTGGCAATAATGTTTATGTTACAAATCTTACCAAATACAGAAAATTTCGAAATTTAAGGCCACAAAAAAGTATTGCTGTTTTGATCAGGAAATATCAATTTGCATAGCTGACCTGCATCATAAGAGTAGTTGAAGACCATCATCATAAGAGAATGTAGATTATTAGTGTCATAAGGTCCAATGTTCCTTCGTTGCCATTGCGTGGAAAAGAGCAAGCTAACTCGGATGTGAATCTCTTTACTTGATCATGATTCAAAATGACGAGACGGTTAGTGGTGTTGAGCAGCTTCGGAAGGCAGAAATGGATTGGTAGAAATATAGAGCAATAAATTGACTAAGACATTTCTAGATTGACTAAGACATTCTTGATACTTGATGGGTCCCGGATTTGAACCCCGGTTCAGACATGGACGTTACTTTCTTTTTCTGTTCTTTCTGTGTTTCTCGGTCCTTTCTTCTGTAATGATGTATGAATGTGGCCCACCCTATAAACGTGTTTGTGGTGGTATGGCGCCGGCAACGCTACTCGCCTTCATGGCTTGGTTAACAGGTGCCCGCTGTGTAACGACATATGAGTAGCAGTTTCTGGCCTTATTGTGGTATAGGGTTCGTCACCCAAGTGCCCATTGTTGGAAAAAAATCTTGATAATCGAAAAGATTATAGAGCCTTATGCATTTAAAATGCATTTGAATAGTAACTGGCAAAAATATGGTTACTGGTTAAAAATCAGCAGTAGCTGGTAAAAATCTTCAAATAATAATATTTTTTAACTATTTTTGTGTGTAAAATTTTTTTAATGTTGTAAGCCAATACTTTTTAATGGTAAATAATCAATAATGTTGTAGAAAGTTTTAAATATAATACGAAGACTTGAATTTGAAAAACTGAAAGAAGAAGTTTGAGAAGATTCAGTTTTTCCAAATTTTTATTGACATTAATCGTTTTTAGGGCGCTCCGTGGCTGAGTGGTCTAAAGCATCACCGCTAATCGCTTGAGAGCGTAGGAGTGTGGGTTCGATTCCCACCATGGCCCTGGGTGTTTTCTTCGTTATTCTTCTGTGGTTGTACATCTGTCATTGTGCTATTTGTCTTATTATCGACGAAGACTTACAAGCGGATCTCAAGAATCAAGCATACAAGTCTGAATATATGTATTGTAATAAAATAAAATAAAATAAATTAATCGTTTTATATCAATGAAATATAGCAATATTTAATATCTAGTTACATGTCCTTTTATTTTGAAGACTGCAGCCTATCATTTGGTCATGAAATTAAAAGGGCATTCTTAGCAGGACTTATATTGAATTTTATTTTTTCCGATTAAAGATCCTGAAAGAGTTCCTGGTAGAGTAGATCTATGGGCACCTTTCTGCCTGCTATGCATTCAGAGGTGTTCATGAAGATTAATGTCAGGTGACTGTGTCGGTCCAGTGAAAATATTATTTTTTGATAGTAAAAATTATAGTAATGTTAATTGATTTACTATATTTGTATCATTTACATTTTTAGTTTCATCAGTGAAACCAAAATCATTCGGTATTCGTAGCCATGTTTGGCAGTTATTTTAACTGTAAAAATATCTGATGACATACAATTTCTTTGGGATAGAGGCTTTACAACTAAAATTTGCAGAAAATGAAATGTTTGTTTCGTTTTCTGTGTTAGTTGCTGCACTATCAATACTTTAGTTTCGTTTACTGTGATAGTTGCTGCAATATCAGTACTTTAGTTTCGTTTACTGTGTTAGTTGCTGCACTATCAGTACTTTAGTTTCGCTTACTCTGATAGTTGCTGCACTATCAGTACTTTAGTTTCGCTTACTCTGTTAGTTGCTGCACTACCAGTACTTTAGTTTCGCTTACTCTGATAGTTGCTGCATTATCAGTACTTTAGTTTCGCTTACTCTGATAGTTGCTGCACTATCAGTTCTTTATTTTTGTTTACTGTATTAGTTGCTGCACTATCAGTACTTTAGTTTCGTTTACTGTGACAGTTGCTGCTCTATCAGTACTTTAGTTTCGCTTACTATGATAGTTGCTGCTCTATCAGTACTTTAGTTTCGCTTACTATGATAGTTGCTGCACTATCAGTACTTTAGTTTCGCTTACTCTGATAGTTGCTGCACTATCAGTTCTTTATTTTTGTTTACTGTATTAGTTGCTGCACTATCAGTACTTTAGTTTCGTTTACTGTGACAGTTGCTGCTCTATCAGTGCTTTAGTTTCATTTACTGTGCTCGTTGCTGCACTATCATTGATTCGGTTTCGTTTCGTTCTGCCGTTGATGCTTGCAAAAGTTTGTAACGGATTTTACACTTGAATACCTGAAACAGTTTATTATACTATGCGGTAAAGGGTCATTAAGTAACCAAACCAAATAATAATTACAAATTAGCATAATTTTTGCCTATTATAACAAACTCTTTTTGGGATTGATGCTTTGGGACTGAAGTTGTATCTACATGGCCCCAGTGTGTTTGTAGGAAACGAAATGTCGTGTTCCGTTTACTGTGCTAGTCGCTGCGCAATGATACTTTAGCTCTTTTATGATTTTAAACATCAACTTCTGATAAAATCAATTATAGCACTCAAAAAGGACCACAAATGATCAAACAAACCAAATTATAGTCACATATTGACATTATTTTTCTTTATAGTTATGGTAATAATAGAATTTTGATTTTTTTATCGGTTCATCTATGACATTAAATTTTGCTTTAAAAGCATGAATGTTTCAATGTTTCATAGTCTTCTAAAATATACGCTTTAAAATATTTTCTGAATGTTAAATTTTCATTGTATACTTTGAAAAGACTTTTCAAAGTGGATAGGTATAATTCCCATTGCACTATAAACTTTGAGCCCACTAATTTTAATATATTTGGTAACAAAATTTGAATATAGCATTTACCTTTCTTTATATGAATGTTGAAGTGAAAATTCTTATCTTTTGCAGTGAAAGCCTATTTTTACTATATTTTCAATATATTTTTCTGTAACAGTTAAAAATCAAATCTACTTACTTTTAAGAAACTATTCGATCAATAAACTATGAATTTCAAAAACTTGTTAGTCAGAGAAATGAGTTGGAATTGTTCACCTTCTGATTGTACCCTAAATATATTCTAATCGTTTTCATAAGTAACCATTTCTAATGCGACGAAGTTAACTTGATGAGAAAAGGCTTCACTCTCATGTCCAAAAATTTATGAGTTTGATATCTGAACCAGTTAAAGACTATCTGATATCACTGATTATTAATTCGGTATAAAATCAAAAAGGAGAGTATTTTAATCATTTAATTTTCAACAAGGCTAGAATTTAAATGTTTAATCATTTCTCCATTTCCATAAAAGTTATCAGACTCTATATTTTGTTAAAATTAGATATAACCGTCTCTTTTGTTACATTTTCTAGTAATTCTATTATTAAATTTGCTTAATGGATTCAATTTTTTGAGAATTCTTAATTTTTATGACAAAAATTTATCATTCTAATTTTTTTAATTAAAAATATTAAATTTTAAATTTTATCACTATTTTCTTTTTTTGCAAAATGATGTCTTATAAATTATCAAATGAAATCTGAAAAATGTCTCTTATCGTTTTAATTATTTATAAATTATACTAAAACATTGATTTCATGAACAATTAAAAATAGAATTCTAATGTTAAGATAACTTATTTTAAAATTTAATGTTCATTATTTTAAAATTATGAGTTATTTCCTAAGATGATGCAATAACTAAAATTCTGATTAAGAAGACCTATTTGGGAAATCTTGCTCGTATTTTTTAATTATATCATAAGATTTCCAGCAGTTCATTTTCTTAAACTTCTGATTATTTATGATATATTTTTAAGAAAATTAATCAATTTTTGATATGTTTATTATGTTCTTACAAGTCGTTAAAGTTAGAGATTTAAACACGTTTTTCGTAACTTTTATATAGTTACTGTTATTCAGAAAGGAATCTAAATTTCCTTTATTAGAGTTGATGATCAAATTTGGATACCTAAATTAGTTTGGCGGGGGAAATAATTAAATGTTGCCACCCTGACCACATTAAGTTTAGTGTTTTACCAGAAAATACTTATTCTTTATTGAAATAGTTAATAAATTTGATGTTTAATATTCTTATATTTGAATTTGATTTTGATGCTAAAAGTCAACTATAGACTATGATTATAGCATAAAGAAAATATCAACTAAAAAGAGCAGATTATAAGAAGCATTATAGTCATAGCTCGCCAAAAGCAAAAAATAATCAAATGTGGTAAAATTCTATGATTTTTTTAACCTTGACACGCTGTGACCATAATTTTCTTTTTAATTGAATTGTTTGTTTCAAAGATTTAAACTCAGATTTTATTAAAAAAAGCAACAGTTGCTAAATTAAAAAAATATTATTCAAATAACTTATAAACATTTAGATAATAGGCTAAAAGGAATTTCACGATCCATCTCGCCAAGGGCAAAAAATAGACACATGCGGTAAAATTAGGTGACTTTATCCCTTGACCAAATATATTAACCAAAAGCAATTAATGGCCAAATGTAGGTTGTATCGCTACTTGATCATTTTTAGCATACAAGGACTAATTACACCATATCCTAATGCTTAAATTGGATTCTAAATCACAAGAAACCGAGGTTGGATCAAATCCACGAACGGTTGAACCAAGAGCCAGAATGCTAGCCTTTTGACTGCCAGCTGAGCCAAAATACAGATTGATATTTTTGAATTAACTTAATAAATCTCTTCTCATCACTATATGCTGCTTGAATATTTGACACTTGTCATATGACAAATATCAAGTGTAGACGTGACTTACAATAAATATTTATACTTGTGTCAGTAGCTTACTTCTCGCTAAGTATCTCTGTCTGTGTGCATTTGAATAAAAATTTTTTTTCAAGACCGGCATGGTGATTTATTGACTTGATTGAATTGTTTCTCGAGATATTCTAAGTTCACAGTCACTATGTTCTTTCTTGTAGTATATATTGACTTCAATGTTTGTTTAAAAAAAAGCCTTTTAATTTTTAATATGATAATTGTATTTTTTATGCATCGTTAGCGACTTAAAACGGCGCTTCTTCTCGATTTTTTATATCATTACTATCTTTTAAAAAGAATCGATTGGCCTAAGTTAGCATAGTAATCAAATTCGAATACCTACATCATTCTTAGCTTGACGGGAAAAAATTCGCCAAATGCCGCTATTCTTACCGCAGTGTTCACTTTTAACTGATAGTTTTAAATTTAATAATTAATTTGTTTGCCTATTTTTCTTGCATGAGTACCTATCATTTTCAACTGACTCTTAAGCTGTCAAGAGATGGGTTCAACTCCAGAGCCAACACCTTCCCCTTACGAATCTTTTATATCACACGAATTTAGGTTTATTAGATACTAAGAATTTTTAATGTCAATAAGCACTCTCAGTATTATGGTTTTCAATATTATTTCAGATATGATTTCATCATCGTTACTTGATTCAGGAAATAATTTACGTGTTATTAATCTTGTGTTTAGAGTTACACTGCAAATTAGTAAAAGTGGCAAAATGGAATTGCTTTGATTTTTGCCTTGCAATTACTATTGAATAAAAAAACAGTAACAGTTTTGAGAAATTAATAACTAATATTTCAGAAAACTATGAATCGTTATTGACAATCATAATGATTGAATTGATGACTTTGAGAAAGCATGGGATTCATTTTTTTTATACTAGCAATGATAATGATAGAAATGATCATTTTCAGCAACCAATAACAACTGTTAAATAATGATTTTGTATTTCATTGATAGTGACAATAATGATGATTTTGAGAGGTTAGTAGTAATTGTTCTTAAAATGTGATTAAAGATTAATCTTTATAATGAGCTTGGATAATGATACAAATATTGATTTTGAGAGATCTATAATAGCTATTTAAAAAAATGAGATTCAACAATTGAATTGAGAGTGGTAGGAATGATAATTTTGAGTAATTAATAATAATTGTTAAAAATATGATTCAATATTAGATTAAAGATTAAAAAATTGTAATTTTGGGAAATTACCAGAAACTGCTTAAAAGCACTCAGTAAAACCATTGATAATGACAGAATTTATAATTCTGGAAAATGGCATTAGCAATGGTATAAACAAATATGTTTTAACAATGAGTTTAATAATGACAAAAATAAGTTTGAAATATTAAAATCACTTATTTAGAAAAATTTTGTTCAACATTAGCATGCAAGCATATGTGTGTGTAGAATGGCAATATACTTTCTATTGCTCTCTTTAAAATTCTTTCGAAACTGTTAGTGATTTTTTTAAGATAAAAGGGAAATGAAAGTTGTTTGAGTGGAGAATTTCAACACTTTCCAATTATTGATCTTTTGAAAAATTCTGCAAACTATTCCTTTTCGTCGAATCGCAAGTGTTGCGTTTATAGATCTTGAAAACACAAAAAGCAAGAAAGATCAAAGTTGAACTTCATTTTAGTTGACTTCAGTTTTAAAACATTATCATGAATCAGAGAAAAGGGATTTTTATGTTATGCTGAGCTGGTGCTGACAGTAATGGCAAATGTATATTGTTCCTTTGGATATAATGATTTTGATATACTAGGATAATTTCGTATAACCAAGAATTTTTAAAAATTCTTGCTTATACGAAATTGTATAGTAAGATTTTAAATATGAAAAGATTTTTATCCTTTAAATATAATTTTTAGCTATCAAAAACTCTTTTCTATTATAAACAAAAGCAATATTTTTAAAAATTGTGTAAAAAGTGAAATAACATCTGAATGTAAGTTGGACAATCTTAGTTCACAGTAACCTGGTGAGAGAAAGCTTGTCACTCAATGGTCATTTTTTTTCGTAGGAAAGGTAATTAGAATCGACATTTTAAGTTAACTTGGTTTCCAAACTTCTACAATATCCGAAACATGGCCGAGATGTAAATCGAACCCATGATCTATTGAGGTGATATCCAAGAAGGTCTATCTTCAAAAGTGCACCTGATTGAAGGAAGTAATTGCTTTTATGTCCTGAAGGTAGTAAATTAAATACATGACCTATCAAAGGACATCATACTGAGCCACATCAACTTTTAAAGTTATGTAGGTGTTTCTCCACTGGTATAGCTGAAATTATATAACTCAAAATTAAGACACTCTTTATTGTATTTATTGGCCACAGAAATATATATTAGCATCCAAGAAAGTATTGAAGTTACCTAAACTAGCCAATCTGGCATTATATTCTACAGAGCTTTTTAAGGTTTTAAATTAAGAACTGTCACATAATATGAGAGTTGAACTTTATAGAGATATTGATTTAAATTTAACAGTTCATTTGCTGTTATAAGGATCTATAAATCAGTAACAAAGGAAAAGGTGTTATTGAGGTGAAGTGCTTAGATTTCAATCAACTTTCAAATCAAACAAACGTTTGCTATGCAACTGGTAAGCTTTTAAAATAAAATGAAAAAAAATCATTTCTCATTGTAAAGTGAAAAAAAGATCTTATAAAAAAGTGCGCTATTAAAAATTACTTTAAATTTAAATATGCAATTATTGGATTTTATAGTATTAATAAATAATGTGAAAGAAATATTCTTATTTATTTATATTTCTAGCATAAATAGTAGTTTGTATAACTGAGTTTCTATTAATGTTTTGGATTTCTTTAGTTTTCTAGAGAACTGAGATTTTAGTGTTATATTTGCCTTAAAAATAAGTGCTAGTCTTTAAAATTTCTTAGCAGTTTCATCTTTATTTAAATATTAATTACCTAAATAACTATGCTGATTCCCCAGTGCCATGGTCATCTGAGGTAGATAATGCTGATGAGCATCCAAGCCCTGAACAATCCGATCAAGCTTGTTTCACAGATTCTGGATTGGGTTTAAACCAGGTGAGTTTGCAAATGAGGCTAGAAAGGTAAACTCATCCTGGTGCTCCTTGAACTAATCACGTACAATGTCAGCTGTTTAACACCTCACATTGTTCTACTGGAAGATGCCATGACCATGAGAAAAAAACACGCATATAGGAATGGACATGGTCCGCAAGATTAGATGTGTTTTTGTACTGATCCATCATGGCTTCTACAATGATGATTGAATCCAGAGAATGCCAATTTCTCTGGATTCAATATTCTCCAGATCATAATGCTCTCACCTCCAGCTTGGATCGTTCCAGCAATGGTTACAGGGTGTTTGCTATCAAAAATTTCACGTGGTATACGCCAATGTACATCTGTCCGAGGGAGCATAGAACGTGATTCATCGAAAACGCTACTTGCCGCCATTCAGTGGACGTCCAGTTGCGGTATTCTTGTGCAAATTCTAGTTTTTGTCGCCGAAGAACAACCGTCAGAATAGATTCATGAACCAGGTGTCTGGTTTTGGAGGCCCAGACGCAGCAATGTTTTCTGAACAATATTGTGGGTGACACTGTTGGAAACCCCTTGGTTCATTTGGCCCGGTCAGCTGTTGAATGATATTCACCCAAACGAATCTCCTCAATCGTCTTTCACTTCAGTCATCTATGACCCGTGAATCACCACTTTTATCACGTTGCTAAATTTGGACAGTGCCATTTTGCCATGCACGGAATACTTTTACCACAGCGACACGCGAACAGTTCTTAAACTTAGCCATTTTGGAATTGCTTCTACTCTTGACTCGAAAGCCAATGATCATAACTTTTTAGAAGTTGAATAAGTCGTTCCATTTCTGGATTATGCCAATTATTGTTATTGTGATATGTATATTTTTTAATCCTCAATCATATTTTTGGTATCATCATATCTCTTCTAGATTTATTTTCAGAAAATTTTATCTATTGATTTAAAGGGTATTATTTTTTACATTAAAAATACGGTTTAATATTTAGTTTCAAATTATATAATTTAACATTCGAATGTGGAGTAACGCATCCCATATGTCCAGGCTAGCTGGCACAAGACAACAATAACAATAGCATTTAAAAGACTTTCGTTTTTAAATTATCAAAATCAAAATCATAATATGATCTTATAAGCCAATTCACCAAAAAATGCTAAATTCTTAGCACAATCATCTAGAGAAAACAATCAAATTTAGAACACAAATGCACAAATTATGCTGATTAAGGTAAGATTACATACATATTATGCAATATAGTGCACATGAGCGTATGGCGGAGTGGTTAGCGATTCTGACTTCGAAGTTCGGATTTGTATCCTGGTTTAGACAGAGATGTTCCTTTCTCTCTCTCCCTGTGTGTTTTTCTATCCTTCAATTTTTGGGGCAAAGGTGGCACATTCACAGAGTGCCCCACTGTAAAAGTTGCCATTAGCTTTGCTCCTTGATGCGTTGAATGGATTAATCGTAAGATCAACCGTGCATTGAAAAAAATATAGTGCGCATGAGATCGTATGGTATGTATTTTTATAATAATCAGAGAGAGAGAGAGAGAGTATAAAATTAGTGAAATAAGATTATTTTACTGTAGAATTTTTCTTCATATCCAGTGTTAAAATATTATCTAGTTTTATAAAAAAATAAATGGAAAAATGGTTGTTTTTAATTATATTTTAAAAAACGATTACATTAAAATGGAAGAAAATATTTTTTTTATATTTTATTTATACTCATGTCCATAAATTAATGACATTTTAAGTTCAGGCAAAGAAAGAGACAGAAGCAAAACAAATGCGACTTATTTGTAACGTCAATTTATTAAACAAAAGGTAAAGAGCAAAAAAGATGCTATATGTTTGACATCATTAATCAAAATTGCAATTTTTACTCCCTGGAGCAAATTTCAAAAAGAGCCTATTTTACAAAACCTATATAACATGGTTGGTATGATGGTTGATACTTATTATGCCCGCCAGACGATGCAATACAGGCCGCACAACGCCTAGCCATGCTGAGTATCAAATTATGGATCTGATTTTGGGGAATATTATACCACTCATCCAAGCAATGCCCTCCGAAGTTCCGGTAGACATTTGGGAGGGGGTTGATGGGCTGCAAATCATCGGCCAAGCATGTCCCACACATGCTCTGTTGGATTCAAGTCTTGTGAGTACGCTCGAAAGTCCATACGGGTGATATCCTCAGAATGAAGACATTCGTCTACAATGTTTGATGGTGAGGACGGGCGTTGTTATCCAGAAACAGAAATTCTGCAACGATGGCGCCCCGAAACAAATGCACATGTTGTTCCATAATGGCATCTCGATAGATGTGGCAAGTCATGGTTACATTCTTAACCTGCGCAATGCATGCTCTCTACTCAGGGCTAACCACTAGCGACAGTGAGTTGCAGTAAACGGAACACATCTGACAGGCTTATGAGCATATAGACGAATGCGCTCTAAGCGTCTGTACACGGTCTGCCGTGAAACTGTACTACCTTTAACTGAATAGAGCTGACGAGAGAGGTCTTATGTTGAGCTACTCCATATGTTTCTTTTGGCAGTAATTGCCAAATACCAGTCCTCATTCGGCGCTGTAACTCGGGGGTGACATGTGCTGTAACGTCTACTCACATTACCATCATCTTGGAACCGTTGCCAAAACCTGGAGATGACACTCGGTGCGATTCCAAGTTCCTCGGATTCTTCAAGCTGGGTACGTCCACATTCCAGATGGCCGATAATTCTACCACATAAAACATCATCCAAATGTTTGCTTTGTGCCTTTACTATGCAGTTATTGCACTGAAAAGCTTTTAAAGTGCTTGTGAACAATTTTACTTCTTTGCAACCATTCCTTCTATACCACTCCTCTTACACTCTCGTCATTGTGATGTGCTACTGGCGTCATATGATGGTTTCCTGTAATTTGCATATTATTTTTCAAGATGTGTGTGATAATTCTGCATGTGAAATATTTATTTTAGAGATTATTTTCTATGTGGTTCTGAATTATTCTTAATTTATGGACATGAGTGTATTACTTCATTATTTAGCTACTGATTCGGTAGTAAAGCAGAATGCGGAACATAAATGACTTCTCTTATCCAACATCTCTTCCGCTATTCCTGTTTAAACTCCTATCGAGAATTCCTTCAAGAACTATTAAATAATGTATTATATAATTTTCTCTAAATTATATTATAATAAATTAAATTATATTATTATAAGATTAATAATAAATAATCGAATTAATATATTAATAGTTGTTATTTGTGTTCATTTATTTATTTATTACTTCATTCTGACTAGTTTTCTTAATACTCAGTTACTTATAGCTTTAAGCAAGTATTTATAAATGGTGTAAAAAATGACTTAGGCTCTTTTTGAGACATTTATAAGTCACTATATAAAAGGATTTTATTTGTTAATATATTGAAATACTAAAAAATAAAACTTACTATCTGAAGTAACCTTAAGTAAGAAATGTTACACTATCTCGAATTATCGTTAACTGCTTATTTCAACTAAATTATAATAATTGGTATTCAAACATCGTAAATAACTTATCAATTTCAAAAATTGTATTTCCCCGTATATAAGCATTGAAGATGTTGATTGTTTGAAATATCCCATGGTTCAATAAACATTATTAGTTTCTTTACATTTCTTAGAATTGCTAATTCCTTAAAGATTTGAATTGAAAAAGATTGTTAAAATAATATAGAATATTTCCCTTAAAATAACTATAACTTCAAAGTTAATTCAGATAAAGAAAATAAAAAATGTAGTTCAGAATATCTATCAAAAGGTAAAGCTAGACTTTTTGACAGTTATGATTTATAGTACTAGAATTTATTCATGAAAAGACAGTGACATTCAATTCTGAAATATATTGCTTTTGAAAAAAATTATTACATTCTTTATTTGGATTGCTTAAATCAGAAGAGCCAATATTTTCTTGGTTTTGGTTCTTCATGAACAGAGCAATTAAGATTTGTTTAGTTCTCATTTGATTAAATTTAGTGAAGATTTAATTTCATAAAAAAAAAAAAATTAATCAAGTTATATAAAAACATCGAAAAATAGTAATTGCTCTTTGGAGAATGTTTACTAAAAGTTTCGTAATAGGAACAAGAAGCATTCTTAAATATTTTTTGAAAAAATCTATTTGGTGACAATTCTTTGGTAGCATTACCAATAGCTAATAAAAGCAAAAAAGGTACTTTTTATAACGATCTCATTTTTTTAGAGTGAAATAAATAACGATATTTGGACGAATCAATTTTGTATGTCACCAACTAATTATAACATTATTATTGAAATTAGTTAGCAATAGAATGCATGAATAAATAATTGGCCAATATCAAAATAAAGCAAAATACCCCAAGATTATGAAACCGTTATAAAGAAAAATATCATTCATTAACATCTAAAAATTCTTCTTTGTTAATACATTTACTTCCAAAAAGTAAGCGAAGATGTAAAATGAAAAAAAAAGAAAAAATCAAATACTGCTTTGATTGATACAAAATTCGGCAGGAAAGTAGCATAAATATTTATGCATAATATAAAATCAATAATTATATACAGAAATGAAAACAATGTTAAATATTTGTAAGTTATCAGATAATGACATACTGGAGATTTAAACAGAATTATGTATAAAGTGAAAATGAACAGCATAAAAGGAAAAAAAGAACATTAATAAGGTATGTGATCCCCCTCATCTGTATACAAAGTTTACATTTTGTGACCATGCTTTCAATTAGGTGGTCAACCACCGCAGAATTAAGCAATAGCCATTCTTCTTGTAGAGCAGTTTCCAGCTCAATAAGAGTGGCTGTAGGTGGGAAACGTGAAGATACAGCACGGCCGAGAGCATCCCAAAGATTTTCAATGGGATTAAGGTCGGGAGAATATGCTGGCCACCCCATACGCGCAATCCCTTCACTTTCCAGGTAGTCATCGACGATGTCAGCTCTATGGGGACGTGCGTTATCGTCCATTAAAACAAAAGTAGGGCCAGCTGCTGCAGCGTACTATCTCACAATGTGTTCTAGGACTTCATCTCAATACCGGACAGCCATCAAAGAACCCCATTTAAAGATCTGCAGGTCGGTGCGGTATCCTAATGAAATCCCTGCTCACACCATAATGCTTCCGCCTCGGAAGGCGTGATGTTCGGTGATGTTTTGGGGCTGATTGCGTGTTCCTTGCTCACACCATACGCTTAGAAGTAATTACGATACATATACACAAAACTATGAATGATTAATGATATATTAATTTGTAAGCATTTTTATTAGCTGAATAAATTAATTGGATATCATGAGTTAATCATTATTAACTAACTTTTTAATTTTCACCTTAATAATAAATACACCTTTAAACATCATAAAAACTATAGTTACTTCTTCCCAAAGAGTAATATGAGTTAAAAAATCTATGAATCTACAAATAAGAGAGACTTGTTAGATTTCTGAGGATTTCACATTCAGTACAGACAGCAGCTGACGGCTTATAATAATAAAAAATTTAAGAAATTTAGTGAACTCTTTGAGGCTATGTTTTATAAATCTATTTTTTATTATTTCAGCAATATTAATTAAAAGAAAATTTTTAATGTTGACTTAAGCTAGGCAATAGTCTTAAGATTAAAAAGAGATTGCTTATAAATCTTGCAATAATTAACTTAAAATTCTATTAATTAATGAAATTAAAAAAAATTTTAATCGTCCTTGCCGATTTAAACTAACTATAATGGGGATGTTTTGTCATGTTTTTTCATTTTACTTTTTCTGCTTTTCTATTGTTCATGTGTTAATGGCTTGAATAAATGGAAAACGGTTTCTCAAACAGAAGCTTTGCTCTTTATATAAGAAATGGTTTTATTGAAAAAATGAGCTTCGAAAATATTCTCAGACATTTGATAGTGAACTTAGCCTTGTTTGCTGCCTCTCGAAGAAAGTGGTTTGAAGCCTGGCAACAAATTCGACGACAAGTCTGATTTACAATGCCGTCTCAATACGATGTGATGGGGTTATCTGACGTCATGTATATTTTAAACCAATGAGAATCATAATACAGTAGCATACTCAGGGTCTCCACTTTAACGAAAAAACAACCCCTTTATGGTTAAAAAAGCATTGGATTCTTTTTACTGCTACTCTAAGCTCATTTGTGGCACATGAGAGTTAATTTGATTCCTTATGGCTTTAAATGGATTCCGAAATGGAAATTTGGCGAAATTGTAAAAATAGCTCAAAAGTTGGTCAATGGATTGCACTAGACTCATCATAAAATATTAAAATGCTGTTGCTTTGAAAAATATGCTAATTTTAAGATTCTAGTTAAAAAGGTGTGACATTCATACAGCAGATTACATTCATGATAAGAAAAGTGGGAAACATGCATTTTCTGTTTTTTTGGATCAAAGATGATAATCATGATTTTATACAAGACGCTCGTTTTTTCGAATTCATAGGAATCATTAAAGTATTTGGAGAAAATGAAAGTTCGGAAATAGAAAAATATGCGTTAAATTAGAAAAGCTTAAAATAAAATTTATATTTAAAAATAATGTTTGCTTTCATTTCATTGATAAAAAAATCAGGTAATTATTAATTTCTGTTTTAAAATTACATTTATGAAAACAGTTTTCCATTTTATTCGATGTAGTGAAGTATTTCACTATTGTTTTTCTCCAAAAAGAGTATCTCAATCTTGTTAATCAACCCTAAATCTACTTGATTTTCAGACGGTTGGCTCTGCACGTCATTTTTTCCTTTTTGATATCGGAAAGTTCTTTTTCATTCTTATTCTTTTTTCTCAACTATTTAATCATAGGATTGTACTTAAAGAATGATTAAAAAGGATCCGAGAGGGAATTTCGGTCGGCAGTGAATTTTTTTATTGAAATTCATGGATGTTTAACACATTTACATTCAAATTTGGTAAATAATTTTTGATTTCTTCAGTTACAGTCGCAAAAGTCCTGCATGTCAAAATGACTGTGGAAATAGTTTTCTCTACAACATCATTCCAAGCATGGTTTAACAAGTGAGTTGCACTTGGGATATCAATTTTTTAAACCAATTTTATTCCTTGTAAACACACCTTACAATATTTACACTTGGAGCTATTAATTATACTCTGATGCATGGGCTTGAAGATGGGAGAAACTCTATAGAAATTGCTTCAAAAGAATCTTGAACTTCAACTTCAGCAGTGCAGTTATTTATCAATAGCTTGAAAGATTTGTGATTCTGCAATGAAATGGTCATTCTTAGTTTCTCAGCCTTAAAATGAAAAGGAAAATACTAAAGAGGCATAAAAAATAAACGCTAACAAAAGAAGCATGACAATGAGTTTGCAAAAAAGATGTTTTTCAAAATTTTATTTCGTAAATTTAGAATTAAAATTATTGCGCCTATAGGACCATGTTATGCCCATAACATGCCACACGTAACAGCAACGAATTCGTAAATTAGAGTTTCGTAAAAACGAGTGTCTATTGTAATTGAATAATCATATTGCGTTTTAAAGTTTTTGCATAAGGAAGCTTACAATGCGACAACTGCATTGAAGAAATTTTGAATAGTAAAAGATATTAGGAAGCTTTTGACCAAAAAATGTCAAAAAAAATAGTTGATAGGTTTGATGAGCATGTTTATTTGACATGAAGTATGGCAGAGAAAAAACACAATTGCTATGGTGCCAGCGGGGTATGTGGCTAGTTAGGCAAGAATTGCTTAGAAACGTGTAGGTTTTTTGGGAAATGTTTAAACATTACACTGGCTTATCAGAATATTTCATAGAATTTTACGAAACATCCTAGAATTGTATCCTTTCAAAATGAAGCACGTTCAAGGTTTAATTTTTGCTGATTTGCAAAACGAGAAACTTTCTCCCTAAAATATTTTGTTCTAATAAAAATGGAGTATGAATGGGCAAATTAATTTTGAATACACAAACGAGGTTCATTTAATTCTCCTAGGCTATGTGTTTACTCAAAATTAAAAATATGGCAACAGAGAATCCAATAAAATTGCAATCATTGTCTGCTCATCCTCCAAAAACAACGATGAAATGAAGCTGATTTGCTACAATATTTGTGGTTGTTCTTTTATTTTATTTCCTTCGCAGCAGGTCTTCTAGCATTTCAACAGTGTGGATGTGATGATGGCACAATTTTTATGTCTGATGATGCTCCTCTTTTAACTTCTGTACAGCTTTTGAATATTAGTTAGTTACCATGTACCGATAGCCATGTCGTCACGATCACTGAATATTTTCAAGTTTTTGTTCAACGGGCTCCAAAAACATGTTGTATACTAGGGTCTGAATTGCTAATTTAACTAAAGTGAAAAAATGCGCACTACAAACATAATCACTATATCACTACTAATACACCTGGGTTTTCTATAGAGCATTCTGTTTTGAACTCTTAATTCATAAATGAAAGTGGTTTTAAATGTATTGTGGGATCATAAAATTTTACTCACAATTTCTTTTCCTTAATGACTTCATAACTTTTCGCATTTTTTCTGATATTTGGTCTAGTGAAAATTAAAACTCAATTTTATATTTGCTTTTTCCTACAATTTTTTTGACTGTTTTTCTCTAACTACTGTAACACCAAATATTTTTAATATACGTGCTTTGAAAAAATAATGTCGTAATTGTATAAAAGTTTTTTTAAATTAGAATACCAGGATTAATACAACTTTTTCTGTGGAACATAGTTTGTACTATCTTTCCGTTAGCAGAAGTTTTATTGTTATATTTATATTTAAGTAAAATATCAGATCACATTTTGACCGGCTACAAAGCCCATATATATATAACTGATATGTTAATTCACTAATTAATATAAACAACGCTCCCTTATTTCGTGATTGTTAATGATTATCTTGGTAATTATGCAGCGAACCGTCAACTCAATTACTAGTCAAACTATTACTACATGAATCATTAATCACAGTAATTGTGATGATTTAGTTCTATCCAATAAAATCCTTTCATTATGTAAAGGTAGATTGTCTATGTTATTCAGGAGCACACTTTAATTAAGTATAATATATGAACTGCGAGAAATCAAAGCATTTTATTGTTTTAAAAAAGCTAAAATCAAAAAGAATGATGCTTTTATAGCAAATAAAATTTATAAATCTCATGAAAAGTATGGAGCTAATTTTTTTAAATTACAAGTATAATCTACAGTTTAATCACAATTCATAATATTTTCTTTATTATTTTTGTTTTTATTGAAATTTTATTATTCAATAAGATTTTTATATTGTTTTGATTTCGTATGTCATATGTTTAATATGCTCAAAATCAAAAAAAAAACTTCATGTATTTCATTATATGTATATTTTATACGATAGTATTTTATGTAAATACTAAGAAATAAAATGTCTTACATATATTAATTAAATTTATTATTTTATTGCTTGTGATGCTTGATAAATTAAAATGAAATTTGGAGCACATGATCCGTATGAAATTGAAAGTTAGTCGATCGATGTGCTCCTTGATAGATTGAAATGAAATTTGGAGCACATGATCCATATCAAATTGAAATTTTGACGATATATGTGCTCCTTGATAGATTAATAGGAAATTTGGAGCATATGATCCGTATCAAATCAAAAGTTTGTCAATAATTTTAAAGTATAATAAGGATAAAGTGTGATGATAATGTCACTTTTGGAAATAAACTTGACCTAGAATCAAGATATATTTGAAATGAATTATTATTATTTAACCTCATTGATGTAATGAACATCATATGAAATTTAAAGTTTATCGATAGATGTGCTCCTTGATAGATTTACAGGAAATTTGGAGCACAAGATTCATATGAAATTGAAAGTTTGTAGATCGATGTTCTTCTTGATAGATTAATATAAAATTTGGAGCACATGATCCGTATCAAATTGAAAGTTTGTCGATAGATGTGCTCTTTGATAGATTAATATAAAATTTGGAGCTCATGATCCACATCAAATTGAAAGTTTTTCGATAGATGTGCTCCTTGATAGATTAATATAAAATTTGTAGCTCATGATCCGTATCAAATTGAAAGTTTGTCGATAGATGTGCTCCTTGATAGATTAAAATGAAATTTGGAGCACATGATCCGTATCAAATTGAAAGTTTGTCAATAATTTTAAAGTATAATAAGGATAAAATGTGATGATAATGTCACCTTTGGGAATAAACTTGACCTAGAATCATGATATATTCGAAATGAATTATTGTTACTTAACCTCATTGATGTAATGAATATCGTTAAATTTTCTACAAAATGGTGAGGATTATTGCATTTGTTTTGCACTCCACGATATAGTTTTGCTTTCACGAACTAACAATCAACATTTTAACTACAATAAACATCTACATTTGAAGTAGGAGTGACACAAACGAACTATTCAACTGAAGGCCGGAACTAACCATTCAGCTGCCAGTTTGCAAACGTAAAAAGGGACAAAAGTTTTCAAAATTGTAAGCTAATTAGTTGTAGGGAGTTGTAGGGGTATCAGTTGTAGGGAGAATGCAAAATTCTTTATATTGTGTGTGTTTGTGTATGGTTAAGTGAATTCTCTTTACATGCCAACAGATATTGGTGCAAGTTCTAACATATCTGTAGAACACTTAGAAATATTAGAATTATTTGCCGTGCGTTTAATTTGTTTTCTGTAAAAAATAGTATGTTAAGATAACTCTATTATTTATGCGAATGAAGTGAGTAGTATATAGATATATTAAATAATACATTTTATTGCATAATTTGTTTGTCTATAGATATATTAAATTATACATTTTATTGAAAAATAAGCAAATTTTCTAGTTAATGTTTTGGGTACTGATACGACTGAGGTAATTCAAATTCCTATTCATAGTAATTGAGGATAAGGGAGTGAAAGCTAAAATTTCATAACTGTTCCATATAAAGTATTCACACATTTGAATTTATACAAAATAAAGAATTAATACATGAATATTGCTTAGCTGATTGATCACAAATCCTTTTATTGAATTGTGCTTAGTAAAAGACAATGATTATAAACATTAAAAATCCTTCAACAACTAAATTAGTATTTCTAGAAAACATATTTATAAACTAATTGGGAATATAATAAAGTTCATTGAAATTTATAAGTGGAAGGGCTGTATTGCTTAGATCATTGTGATTCATTATATAAAGAGAATTATCTACAAGATTTGTTAGTTACGGAAAGAGTTTCTTGAAATAATACATAAATACCAAGGGCAAGTCTCTATAATCAACTGAGTATGTAATTTTGTTTTACATCATAAATGCTCTCTATTATAGTATAGGAAAACTAATTTATTTATTTCTTGCAAATGGCAGACTGGGTAAGGGAATATAAGTTATTATTTTCTAACAATTGATAGATCTTAATACTTACATAGTTGAGATAAAAATTTTTGAATTTTTAAAATATTGTTAGCTGCTTAAGATGTACTGTAGTTATCAAAAACTAAAGATAAAAATAATTATAATAAACATCTAGTCCAAGAAAATATGTTGATGACAAAAGCTTGTTTTTAAATATAAATATATGGCTGATATAAATATGATATTGTGGCTGTAAGTTTGCTATTAAATTCAAAACTGATAGTAAAATCACTCAAAATGGCTTATGAAGTTCATTGAACAAATCGTCGATTTTATTGTAGAATAAAATAGTAGGTATATATATATATATATATATATATATATATATATATATATATATATATATATATATATATATATATATATATATATATATATATATATATATATATATATATATATATATATATATAATATATATATATATATATATATATATATATATATATATATATATATATATATATATATATATATATATATATATATACAGTAAGACCCCGCTTAACGCGGGGGATACGTTCCATCAAAGTAGAGCGTAATGCGAAACAGCGCTAAACGAGGCTATCTTTACATGTAAATATTGGGGTTAGGGGAAGATGGCTAGGAAATTGGTTAGGTATTAAATTTAAAAAGCATGTTTTTTTTAATAAAAATAAAACCAAACATTTATTTCTTAAAGCCCAAATTAATACCAGATTATTATTTCTTGCAAAAATAGAAACAAAATATAAATAACAAAACGAATATTCTTAAAAAAAAATAAAATTCTAAGTCAGTCATATTTAGTAAACCTTCCGCGTTTTCAGTGTTCTGTCTTTTTGTGACAAAAGCATGTAATGTTGTTTGCCTTTTTCTTTTGCGTTGTTCTCTTAAAAGTTCTTCATAAACGGATAGAGCATCTCTAACACTACGCCTTACTTTTGAGCTCCTGTCAAAATTCGGATCATTTTCAATGAATTGATCCATTATTTCAGTTATGGTAGACAAACTCCTTTTTACAAACGCCATCGAAAGTTCTTTTTGCTCTTCTTCTGAATCACTGCTGTCAACATTTTTGTTTTCTTCTTGTTCAGTTAATTCCTTGAGCTCATCATTAGAAAGACTAGCCGCTGCTTCTTGAATTATTTCTTCGACATCTTCCACATTTACCCCTTCAAAACCGGTTTGCTTCGTTAATTTCACTATCTCTTCCACTATTTCATCCACATCGAGAGAGTGTCCAACGTCATCGCTCTTACTTAAATCCGGCCAAATATTCTTCCATACTCCTTTCAAGGATCTTTCTGTTACCTCATTCCAAGAAAGGCCAATGTTTTCTACAGCAACCACGTTGTAGCTTTTCCAAAATTCTCTTATGGACTGGTTCTCTTCTCCGTCTGTTTTTTCAAACATTTGTTTAAAGGTTCGCCGCAAGTAATAAGCCTTAAAATTTGATATAACGCCTTGGTCCATTGGTTGAATTAAGGCAGTTGTGTTAGGCGGCAAGAAAACCACTTCGACTGGAATGCATGTTGTTAAGTCTGATAAATTTGTTGGGTGGCTTGGAGCATTATCAATTAACAGAAGTGCTTTTTGTTCAAGTTTTTTAATTTCGCAATAACGTTTAACAAACGGGCAGAAATGTTCAGTGAACCAATCCTGGAAAATTTTCGCAGTTATCCATGATTTTTTATTAGACTCCCAAATTACAGGTAAAATTGATTTAGATATGCCTTTCATCACTCTTGGGTTTTTGGAATGGTAAATTAGTAATGGTTTTAATTGAAAATCTCCGCTTGCGTTAACACCTAGTAGAAGGGTTAAGCGATCTTTTGCAGCTTTAAATCCTGGTGCCCGTTTCTCTTCACGGGATAGAAATGTTCGTTTCGGCATTCTTTTCCAAAACAAGCCTGTTTCCTCAACATTAAAAACCAATTCTGGAGGATAGTTTCCTTCTTCAATTATTTTTTTAATATCGCTGGTAATTCAGCCGCCGCTTTTGTATCACCACTTGCTGCTTCTCCTGTAATCTTTATGTTGTGAAGGTTATTTCGATGTTTAAATCTATTAAACCATCCTCGACTAGCAACGAAAGTTTCACTTGTGTCAATAGTCTCAGCCTGAATGTAATTACAAATTCTTCTAGCTTTTTCCATTATGATAGACTGGCTTAATGGCATATTGCGGTCAATTTCATCGTCAATCCATATAGACAGCCGTTTTTCCATTTCCTCTATGATATTATTTCTAGAACGGGTAATTCTAGTTGCAGAGCTTCACGTAGTTGTAGTTGCTGATGACAGTATTTTTCTTTATTCTTCATGATGGTCCTTATTGTTGAAGTGGGCAAATTCAATGAAGCACTAATTAGAGTTTGACGTTCACCAGAAACTAATCTTCTAATCACTTCCATTTTAGTTTTGAGTGAAATGCTTTTTCTGGTTGCTTTCTTTTCTTTTTCATTATCACCCATAGTAAAAACTAAAGATCAAAATATTTGACACTGTAATATAGTATTAAATATGTAAATTAATACCTACTTACAATAATGTCAACAAATATTTCCAATAATAAAAATATGTCTGTACAATACCGCAACAAACAAGAAACACAAGTACACTCTTTCGTATATGTATTTGAAACCTATCGCTGCATAATATTTCGGGGAATCCCCGTATGCAGCGAGCGATTTCGTGGAATCCCCGGGTTGAAATAAAAGAGCGCTAAACTGAAACAGCGCTAAACGAAACAGCGTTAAGCGGGGTCTTACTGTATATATATATATATATATATATATATATATATATATATATATATATATATATATATATATATATATATATATATATATATATATATATATATATATATGTATATATATATATAACATTCAAGTAAGAAATTGGAAAAATCTTGCAAAATCTTGCTTGGATTTGTGCCTATCACTTTGCTCAAAAGAATAAAAGTGTATAATGTTTTAGTGTAAACGGCATAAAAATATTTCATGCGTTAAATTCTTACGTTATGACTTGTAAAACAATTCATATTGGCAGCAAATATTCAATTTAATTAAAAGGAAATACAAAGAATGGTTTGAATTAATAGGTCATTATATAAAGTTTATATTATGTTTTAAATAACATAGATTTGTTTCCAGAAATTTATAAATTGAAAAGGGGAACAATAACGTTTCAAAAAACTAAGTTTTTTTGAGTAAAGAAATAATATTTTTTGTAATTTTCTGTTCGAGGCACCTTATTCACTGTAAAGATGGGTGAATTGCCAAGGCATAAAAATTAACGAACTCAGGAAACTGTTTTATGTCATTTACGATAGATTAATACTACATGTAACTTTTAGATTATGACTTATTTGTATTTAAAAATAAAATCATATACTGTGTAATTTAGCACAAAATCAACAGTTGCGTATGATCAAAAACTAAGTTATTTTGCTTACAAAAAATCCACTAGAAATTATGATTTTATTTCTTAACAAATAATTTCACGTCATATGAATAAATGATGATGCTTGTGCCTGAAATGAGCATGTAGTATTTCCATCGGTTTCTAAATCGAAAAATAATTTAGGAGTGTCTTAATATGAGTTCTTTCATTTCATCAATTTTTTATTTTCAAAATGCTTACTGAATTTTGGAATATTTTATGCTTTAATAAATAAAAAAGATGCACAAATACCATTTTTACAAAAAGCCTTTTGCCCTGAAACACCCATTTCCTTCCAGTAATAGGCTTTTGTTCTTAACGCAAGTTACTTCATTTTTGTTGAAAAAAAATCGGAAGCAATATTGCAAGCCTGAATTCTTCAAGTTGGTTATTTAGAGGAAATAACATTTGACGCCACTATCTTGGTGATGTTGCTTTGGGAAAAATGAAAATGAAATTGTGAAACAAAAAGATATGGTAGAGAAAACGAGTTTTTAAAATGGATTTTACCTTCAAAAGTTGAAGACAGTCAAATGCTTACTTCGTCATTGGAGAATGATTTTTCTCAACAGATTCTTTCTCATAATATATAGATTATTAATAAATCTACGATTTTAATATGAAAATTTGTATTAAATGTGATTGAAGATAAAAAATCAATGAATCAATAGCATACCGATTAAGTCTTTTATTCATTAACTGTTTTTTTAAACATCATGATCATAGTCATCAGCAATCACACGTTATCAAGTAAGTAAAAAACATATAATCTTGTATTTAAATATTTATTAACTAGAAAAGGGGTAACTTTATGAGGAATTTTTCATTTATTGTTAATTTTGAATTTAAGTTTTTATATTAGCAACCAAAAATGTTATATATGGAAATTTTCATTTTAAATTTTAAAATTAGTCTTTGACTTTTAGTTTCAAATTTAATCATTTTATTTTCCTTTATTTATTTTTGCATTTATTTTTTGTATGTTTTATGGGGATGCTTTTTACCATTATTATAACTATGGTAAAAAGTAAGTCATTTAATATCTTGTAAGAAGTATCATTAAAACTGAACTTCTAATCATAATCAGAGTTATTATAAAATATCTGATTGAAATAAACCAGTACATTTTTATTATAATTGACATTACTTAACAGATAATTTAACTGAAAAGGTTTTTATTGTAAAAAAATAGTTAAATGATTCTGAATTTTTCCTATATCATATATAGATCTCTAGCATCAGAATCCAATTGCTTAGTTTAGAAATAAAATTTTCACATTTAAACTTTTTTGCGTTTTCCTTACCATGCGCCAAAAACTGTTAATTACTTCTCGTTTACCTATCAAAAATTTTCAAAAATGTATTTTATGCAAAATAATTATGTGAAATTACAAAATGTGAATTTTCTTCAATTTTGGTACGAGCATCATTTTTGAGAAATTATTTAATCAATGGTTGATCATAGCCATCATTAAAATATACATGAATATACCAATATGTTTTTAAAGTTTTTTCGTGTTATTATTTTAAATCTAGTGCATCATAGAGAAAAACATATCCTTTGGAGGTTGCATGATATGGAGTCTGCCTTTATCTTGATTTAAAGCAAATCAAAGAACGGAAATGTAAGTAATATGCATGTAAATATAACAATTGACATCCTTTTTCATGGGTCAATAATTTCTCAGATTATAAGGTGAACTTCTTACTTGAAGGGAACTATTCTCAAATCACTTTATTTAAATCTTCAGGCTAATAGCAGTCAAAGAAAGCACACTTTTAAACATGCAGAAAAAAGGGTGTTGATAAACATTTGGTATATCCCTTGCCACATATCTATGTAGTATATAAATGAAAGAGAAGGGACATAATTTGCTTTTCCTACCAATAACATACATCAAGATTTCATTAGATATTTCGGAAAAATTTGGCTAATTTTGATAATAATCCTAAAACATTCTCAACACATCAAAAATATACCATTTTAAACTCTAAATATGTATCTGAACTTCATTAATTCCCAATAGAGAAGACACCCTTTTTTCCTTACAAGTTCCTTACACATCTTAGGTCTCTTAATTCTTAGAAAAGTTAAGAATAACAAAAATTAAACACTTGCGTCATCACAAATTAGTTTGAAGATAGTCGAAATCTGTTGATTCACAATAATGTTTATGATAAAATATACTTTTTATTACATTGACAACAATGGAAATATTGTCAAGTTTTTATAGACAATAATGCAAATTTTTAGTTCTTGATGATATTGGAACTGTGAGCAATGAAAAATCGCCACTAGAGGGCGAACAAAAAAGAGTCAGTTGATGTACGTCGATCGCGAGATGCGGTCAGAGATTTGGCGAAGCGCGATATTCATTAAAGTTGTTATTTGTTACTGAAACGCAGTATTCTCATTTAAAACGTCCTGACATGGTTATAAGTATAAATAACCTTAAATGATAAATTAAGTAAAAGCACGTAGGCTTTTAACATTTCAGAAGTGGGATATTTATCCCCTTTGATGCTAGTTTTGTTTTCTTCTCCGATATGGAAACTCGTATATGCTTGTGAATTGCGCGATTAAAAATAGGAATACGCTCCTCATAAGTAAGGATTAATTTTTGGTGAATAATACGGAAGAATTTATGACGAAAGGTACTTGAAACTACGAGTTTCATCAATACGGAATAAAAGAAACGAAAGTACGCAAGTGAGTGATCTTTTTTATTTTGCGCTTTTGATTTCTGTAAGCTCTAAAATGACTTCATTTCTGGCGAAAGGAAAAAAGATAGATTTAATTACTTTAGCATTTTGGAGAATCTGAATTAGGAGAAACCTTTCCCCAGGATTGTAAGATAATAGATTTAAGGAACATAATCAGTAGTTCAAAAAACTATGAAGAAGAATTTGTTAAAATTTTATTGGAAGGTATTATTGAAGATCGCTTAGCCCAAAAACAAGACGAAGAAAAAGCTCGTGAGTTTGAGTTACAAAAATTACGTTTACAGAATGAGAGAGAAAATGCAATAGGAAATGCCGGTAATGCGAATAATTTTCATTCAGAAAGGCGCGATTCTTGCAATTTGCAACATCTTATGCAAAAATATGAGGTGAATGATGGTGATATAAGTTTTTATCTTATATTATTTGAAAGACAAGCGCGACGAATGGGTTTAGATGAAGATCATTGGGTTTTCCATCTTTTAGGACGTCTACCATATGAAATAACTCAGTGTATTGCCCGCGAACCGGACGATAAAGCAAATGATTACTATTATGTGAAGGAACTATTAAAAAAATTTAAATTAAGTCCAGAAAGATTTCGGCAGAAATTTTATGAACATTCTCATACAATTAAGAATACATGGAAAGATTTTACTTATGAATTACGAAATTATTTTAATGAGTGGTTAGATGGTCTTAAAATTACTAATTTAGAAGATCTTAAGGACTTAATTGTTACAGAACAATTAAAGAAAAGTGTTTCCCCTACCATTCGTAATCACTTCATAGATGAATGGATCAATTTCATTAATCCAGATAAATTAGCTGAAAAATTAGATTCGTATGTGAAGGCTAGATTCGGAATAAAATCTTGTATTGAAAACAAAAACGTGAAATTTTTTGAAAAAAGATCTTATTTTGATAATTATGTAAGCAAATTTAATGATCGCTGTAAAAATGAAAATTTCAAGAAGTAAGAGAAAACCGCGAATTTAAAAAGTTTCCTAAGAATGAGTGTTTTTATTCTAAAGAAAAGCGTAACCCGAATTTTAGTTCTCGTAGTGATAAAAATAGCATTAAATGTTTCAATTGTAATGATTATGAGCACATTTCTAAAGACTGTCCAAAAGAAAGAAAAATTTTAATTTGTAGAGAATGTGGTGAGAGTGGACATACCCAACGGCATTGTTCGATAAACAAAGATAAAAATAGTTTGACGGTAAATGTTGAAAACCTTACCCCATTAAATGCTTATATGAAGGAAGCAAAAATAAGTAATTCTGAACATCCGATAAATAGCTTAATAGATACGGGATCGAGCATTTCATTAGTTAAGAATTTGGTTGCAATTAAATTAAAACTGAATATAATTCCGTTCAAGAGAAAATTGCTTACATTTGGTTCTACTGTTGCATCTGCTTTCACACTTGGGAAAAGTGAAGTGGAATTAAGAATTGACGACGTCAGAGCAACATTTGAAATTTTCGTTGTGAATGATGATGCTATATCGTTTGACCTAATTGTAGGAAGAGACTTTCTAGACAAAACAGAAATTGCTTTCTCACGAATTGGCTCCAAATTGCACATCTGGTATTCGAATAGTATTCCGTTTTCTGAAGTGGAAGTCGAATCGAAACATCAACAAATAAAACTAAAAACGGAAGAACCTATTATAATAGAAAAAAATAGCATAAATTTTATTCAGGCGAAAACAGAAAATATGAAAAACGGTCTTGTATTGTTAGAGGGAAAAGAAAAAAATGTCGATTCTGTTTTCGATATTAAAAATGGTAAAACGGTAATTCCTATTATGAATAATGGTTCTTTTGATATTAAGTTAAAAGAAAATCAGTGTCTGAGTAGGGTAACCGATATATCGCAGGATTGGAATTTAAATTCTGAATTTATTCTTCCATTTAATAATCTTTGTAATGCAACTGAAGATACAATATTCACTGTAAATAAGGATAAATGCGCGATTAAAATAGACGATATTAAATTTGATAAAACTATTCCTTATGATAAGAAATTGGAAATTCTGAAACTAATTAACGATTATAGAGATTGTTTTGCCATGAATATAAGTGAGTTAGAATGTATTACATTGACTAAAATGGAAATTAATGAAGTTCCAGGAAGCAAACCAGTTTGTTTACGTCCCTATAAAACAAATGCAGCTGAGAGAAACTCTATTGAAATATTATTAAGGAATGGAAAGAAAACAAAATAGTTTCCGAAACAAGATCACTTTATGCCAGTCCAGTATTGTTAGTTCGAAAAAAAAACTGGTGAGGATGGACTTGTTGTAGATTACAGAAAATTAAATAATCAGACAGTTAAAGATAAGTTCCCTTTCCTGGAACCAGGGGGTATGCGTACCCCGCTGGCTAGTTGCCTGGCGAACTTCTAGAGTAAATTGCCTTGCCCAGTAACTCAGGCAATGCTGGGTGGACTGTCATATTATCTGAGCTTATTAACTGTTATTATATGGCTGAAAAGACATTGAAAATAACAAACATTTCTGCTTTTGCAGGAGAAACTTCTGAAGCAGACCTTTCTGAAAAAGACAAGGGAACTCAGAGACAATCTAATGAAGGGGTAGCAATGAAACCTTCACAGGAGGTAGAAATGACCTCCAAACCATCTTCTTCTGGTGAGAGTCAGGAAGCTATCTCTAGCATGACTGACTCTCTGATCAGAATCAAGCTTAAAAGAGAATATCTGGTGCCCAGAAAAAGAAGCTGGTGAAGGAGCGCAAAATCGCTGAGGGGACTTGGGTTGAAAAACCCAAGGCAACCAAAGGCGAGAAGCGTCCTGCCAACCGGATGAACCAGGGCAAGGTCGGAAAGGCTGCCAAGAGAGAAGGACCTGAGGGATTTACTTACAGGGCGGCTCTCACGGTGATCAAGATGGCCGTGCTCTTAGAAGGTCATCCGAAAAAACGGTTAACAGAGAAACAGGCCTATGACCTGGAACTCTTGTTAACCAGGAAAATAGGAAGGAATGAGGAGGGTTTTGCCCCAACCTTCCTATCCTGTAAACTTGAAAACGGGGCTCTTATTATCAATTGTGCAGATCTGGAGAGCTCAAAGTGGCTGGAACAGAATGTCAATGATATAAGCCCTTGGCAAGAACATAAACTCTTGGTGGGTGAGGCAAGGAAACTTGTCAGAACCACCAAGATAATTGCAAAACTGCCAAAAATCTGTAATGAACTGGAACCTAAAGAGCTCCTGAGAAAAATCGAGGCTCAGAACGGTGGGGTCACTCCATTGGAGTGGAACGTTCTTAACATTAAGAACGACCCATCTGGGCGGACCATCGTTCTTAGTGTGCCTGAATTAGATGCTGCCACACTTCGTGTAAGGGGATATAGGTTTCATATTGGACTTCACCATGTGCAGGCTAAAGTACTTGATAAACCTGCTCCTGCTGATGGGGGTGAAGGTAGTTCAAGCCAACCTCCACCACAGTAGAAGTGGTACTACTAACCTCAGTAAGAAGTTTCTTGCTGGGGATATACACCTGGCCCTGATTCAAGAACCCTGGTTGGTTAGGGGGAGAATCAGTGGTCTCAAAGGAACTAAAGGTAAGCTTATCTACTGTACTAATGGTAACGCTAGAACTTGTATACTCTTACATAAAAACATTGAGGTTCTTCCCCTCTCTGAATTTATTCTTAGGGACCTGACAGCTGTGAAAGTCAGACTCAACATAGAGGGTAGGGACAGGGAAATTGTTTTTGGCTCTGGATACCTGCCCTATGAAGAGAAGGCTCCACCTGACCATTCTCTGCACAAGCTCATGAACTTTTGCAGTAATAACAACTTACAGGTAGTCCTAGGACTAGACTGTAATGCTCATCATGTTGTCTGGGGAAGTACGGACACAAATAAAAGAGGTGAGTACCTTTTGGAATTTATTCTAAACTATGGGTTAGATATTCTAAATGTGGGCAACGAACCAACTTTTATTACTTCCAATCGATCTGAAGTAATTGACATTACTATAGCGACAACGCTGATTAGTAAAAATATCAAATACTGGAAAGTAGATGACAGACCTTCTGGTTCAGATCATCAAAACATCCATTTTGAAATTCACTCTAATGTGTGTCTGGATCGCATATTCAGAGACCCAGTTAGAACGGACTGGAAGAAATTCCAAGAAGAACTGACTGGGTTGATTGAGCTCGGGAACAGACCTATTAGAGACAACTACGATCTAGAAGTTACAGCAGATCTCCTACAGAGAAGTATTCTAGATTCTTATCATAACAATTGCCCCATTCGCACTAGAAGAGCTAAACTCCAATGCCCTTGGTGGAATGACTCTCTAGCTGCAGAAAGAGCAAATGTTAGAAAACTTTTTAACAAAGCTAAGAAAAATGGTGAATGGGAGAACTATAAAAGGGCCCTCACTATTTATAACAAACTTGTTAGAAAAAGCAAAATTAACTCCTGGAGGAAGTTCTGTGACGAGATAGATTCTATTTCTGAAGGAGCTAGACTCCAGAAACTCCTTAAAAGGGATGAACCTATTTTGGTTGGTACCCTAAAAGACGAGGAGGGTAATTTTGCTGCTTCCGGAAAAGGGGTTATGGAAATTATGACCAGGACCCACTTCCCGGGAGCTAGAGATATTTATAGCAACGAAGGGGAACATTGCATTGGCTCTTTGCAAAGAGTCAATAGCAATCAATGGACCATCGCTAAAAATATCATAAACTACAACATTGTTAAATGGGCAATTTTTGCCTTTAAACCTCTAAAATGCCCTGGGCCTGATGGAGTTATGCCCATCATGATCCAGAAGGCAGAGAAGGTTGTCATACCAATGCTAACTAGAATGTATAGAACTAGTTTGGCCCTGGGATATATACCAAAGACATGGCAAAAGACTAGGATTGTTTTCATTCCAAAACCTGGCAAGGACACTTATGACCAGGCCAAGTCATACAGACCAATCAGTCTTTCTTCATTCTTTCTTAAAATTATGGAGAAAATCATTGATCGGCATATTAGAGATTACTTGGGTAGAAATAGTCCCTTGCATGCTCTTCAATTTGCCTATCAACCCAGCAAATCTACAGAGACTGCTCTACATCAGCTAGTTTCCAAGATTGAAGCCACTCTGGATCAAAAGGATATTGCCTTGGCAACTTTCCTCGACATCCAGGGTGCTTTTGATAATACTTCCCATCCATCCATCCTCAATGCACTTAGAGGGGCAGGGATTAATCAGACCCTGTGTACTTGGATTGAGGCCTTAATTTCGGATAGATATATACAAATGAACATCTTCGGTGAATCATTTGAAAAAAGACTACTAGAGGTTGTCCTCAAGGAGGTGTTCTGTCACCATTACTTTGGAACCTAGTTGTAAATAGCCTTATAAAACATCTAAATGATAAGGACTATTATACGCAGGGATATGCTGATGACATTGTCATCCTTATCCTTGATAAAGATTTTGACATAACTTGTCATCTCATGCAGGATGCTCTAAGTTATGTAGGTCAATGGTGCATGGATAGGGACCTGATGGTTAATCCTCAGAAAACCTACCTTGTACCTTTTACACGCAAAAAGAAACGGAAAGGTTTTTTCATACCAAGACTTTTTGATGTTGAAATCAATGTGGCTTCAGAGGTGAAGTATCTGGGCATCTATTTAGACCAGAAACTCACCTGGAATAAGCACATTGATGATAGGATCAACCGAGCAAAGAAAAGCATTATGATTTGCAGGCGAATGCTTGGTAAGAACTGGGGTTTACATTCCAAAACTGATGCTATGGATGTACACAGCTTTTGTCAGGCCCATTTTCACATATGCCTGTGTGATCTGGTGGCATAAGGTGGAACAGAAGACTGTGATTGACAGACTGAGGAGTCTACAAAGACTAGCCTGTCTCCGCATCACAGGAGCAATTTCCACCACGCCAACCAGAGCATTGGAGGTTGTGTTGGATCTGACTCCCTTGGACATCTTCATCTGCAGCGTTGCAAGATTGAATGCATACAGAATGAAGCTGCAAAACCACTGGTATGACCAGCCTGTTGCCAAAGGGCACAAGAGCATCACCAGGAAATTTCAAGACCCTACTTTTCTGATGCCATCTGACATCATGGAAAAAACATACATGTTTGATAGGACATTTGATGTAGTTTTTCCAACTAGAGAGGAATGGGATAACAACATGTTTGAAACTAAAACAGGAGATCTAATCTGGTACACAGATGGATCACTGAAGAACAGCCTCTCAGGACTGGGAGTTTGTGGCGTGTCACCAAGAATCAGCTTGTCTGTAAGCCTTGGGCGATACGCTTCGGTCTTCCAGGCAAAAGTTTTGGCCATTATCCACTGTCTGCGACTGAATATGAAGAAGGGCTACTACGATAAGCGGATTCTCATTTTCAGTGACAGTCAAGCCGCTTTAAAAGCGCTTAATTCCTTCGAAATCAAATCTAAAATGATTCTGGAGTGTAGAAACCTTCTTACAGAACTGGCAACTAGAAACAGGGTGATCCTTGTATGGGTGCCAGGGCACAAAGGTATCGAAGGCAATGAAAGGGCTGATGAGCTTGCTAAACAAGGATCGTCTTTTGTTCCCATTGGTCCAGAACCTTTTTGTGGGATCAATTTGAAGACCGCAAAAACCAATGTTCTTAGATGGGAAAAACGGAAGATGTATGAAGCTTGGCTCAAATCTCCTGGTCAAACCCACGCTAAAAGTATGATCTGTAGATCATCAGCGAGGATTTCCTATGAAATTCTAAGATGCTCTAGGCAGAAGATACGTTTAATCGTAGGCTTCATAACTGGGCACTACTATTTCAGAAAACATCTCCATAAAATGGGACAGTTTCAGTAAGATCCTATCTGCAGGAAATGTCATATGCAAGAGGAAACGGCCAAGAATATCATTTATGAATGCGAGGCTCTTGCCCTCCCTAGATTAACCTCTTTAGGCATCATCCATACTAGAGAGTTACACCTAGATTCCATTAAAGGGTTATCAGACTTTATTAATAAAGTGGGTGATCCGAGCAAATGGAACTAAAAAACATTGGGTTTGGAGTTAACAGTACAAAATGCTGATAAAAGCAGAGGTGCTCAATGACATACAAACCCAACTCGAAGAAGAAGAAGAAGATAGTTCCCTTTACCCAGAATTGATGATTTATTAGAATGTCTTGGTGAATGTAATATTTTCACGACATTGGATCTAGCTCATGGTTATCTCTAAATACCATTAACAGAGGAAGCTAAGTTAAAAACTGCTTTTATAACCCCAGGTAAAACAAATCAGTTTGAACGTATGATTTTCGGTTTGGCAAATGCACCTTCAGAATTTCAGAGATTAATGTATCAAGTATTAGAACCATTGTTAAATAAGAAAGTTTTGTGTTATTTAGATGATATTTTGATACCAGCGAAGAAATGGACTGATATGATTGAACGAATAAAAGAGGTATTTGACAAACTTAGATCTGCTAATTTGACTTTAAAATTGTCAAAATGTGAATTCGGTAAAAAGGAAGTAGAATTTTTAAGATTTATAGTTAATAGAGAAGGAATAAAACAGGAATGAGAAAAATTAGATCAATAAGAGAATTTGCAACTCCTAAGAATATTCATGATATTCGTAGATTTTTAGGTTTAACTGGTTATTTTCGGAGATTTGTGGAAAAATATGCACAAAAGGCAGAACCTTTATCACGACTCTTGCAAAAAGAAGAATCTTTCAAGTGGGAAGAGGAGCAAGAGCAGTCTTTTCGATTATTGAAAAATAGCCTCACAGAGCAACCTTTGTTAGCCCATTATAACCCTCAAGCTAAAACGGAAGTACATTTTGATGCAAGCTCTAGTGGTTTAGCAGGCATGCTTTTACAACAAGGACCAGACAATAAATGGCGGTTGGTTTATTGTGTCAGCAAAAAGACAACTGAAATTGAAAAGAAGCATCATTCAAGCAAGCTCAAATTAATGGCCATTGTGTGGACTCTCGAAAGATTAAGGCAGTATTTATTAGGCATAAAATTCAAAATAGTGACTGATTGTCAAGCACTGATGTACATGAATTCAAAGAAAACAAACAATCCTCAGATTGCAAGATGGTGTAATTTAACTCAAGATTTCGATTTTGAAATAGAACATAGGCCTGGAAAAAAATGGTTCACGTAGACGCAATGAGCAGAGCTCCAGTTTGGGAATCAGAAGATACATTGACATCCCTCATCGAAAATAAATTAGAGGTTTGTTTGACCTTGAGTGAAGATGAACAAATATTGATGATACAGTAGGCTGATCCAGAAATACGAAAATTAATAGAAATATTCAGAAAAAAAGATTAGGATAGAACAAAAGAAGAAAAACAGCTTATAAGAAATTACGTGTTTAAGAGAAACAGATTATTTCGATGCATAAACGAAAATGGAAAAGAAAAATTTCATAGAGAAATTTTTCTTTGTTCCAAAGAATATGAGAAAAAGTACAGTAATCAAATTCCAAGATCTTATGGGACATTTTTCTGTTGATAGAACTGTTAATAGGATAAAAGAATTGTATTGGTTTCCTTATATGAAACGTTATGTACGAAGGCACATTTCAAAATGTTTTGAATGTTTGATGAACAAAACGCCGTCAGGAAAACAGCCTGGCTTATTAAATCCAATTAAAACAGATCGTAAACCTTTTTCAATTATACATATGGATCATTTAGGACCTTTTGTTAAGAGTTCTAAAGGTAATCAAGAATTTTTGGTCATGATAGATAATTTCACAAGATTTGTCCAATTGACTCCAGTAAAGAGTACGTCAACATCACATGTGCTGAAGGCTCTGAAAAAGTTTGTAAATACTTATGGTCTACCTGAGAATATAATAACAGGTCGAGGAACTTGTTTCACTTCGCATAAATTTCAACAATATTGTGCTGAAAATGGTATACATCATACACTCAATTGTACGAAGCGACCATGTGCAATTGGAATGGTTGAAAGAGTTAATAGAACAATATTGTCTACCATAACAACTGGTATGGAAGATCAGAATCATAAAGATTGGGATGTTAAAATACATGAAGTTGAGAGAAACTTGAACAACTTTGTAAACAAGTCAACGAACAAGACACCATTTGAATTACTACATAGTTATTCTCCACGATTCAACGATGGAATTTTGAGAAAGTTAGCAGATGAAGAAGCTCAGAGTTGGCAAGATCCATCTGTAGTGCAGGAAGAATCTCGAAGACAAATAGAAGAAAGTCAACAAAAAATGAAGAAGTATTATGATAAAAATATATGTAGAGCAATCACGTTTGAACGAGGAGAGATTGTCGTAATGAAAAGAGCTCCGAAATCTTCCGGCCAACCTACGAAGACACAATTTAAATACCGAGGCCCTCTTATTGTTACTGAGGTATTTCCAAACGATGTCTACCGTGTGACTCAGCTGGAAGAAAAATAAGAAAGGCCACTTCTACGCAACTACAGCTCACAATAGTCAACTAAAACCATGGCTAAATGAACCAGATTCGGATGAAGATAGTGATATCGATAGTGCCAATAGTGATGATAATGACTATTCTTTGAACAGTCTGAGACGCAATCCACATAGATCCACTCGCAAGGACTAAAGTTGAATGAGGGATCCTAAATGGTGAGATCTTTCCAATTTTATTTAAAGAAAAAAACTTGTAATTTAAAGGCAATGAACTTATCATAAACTATTGACTCTAAAAATAAATAACATTAATGATAATTTACTGTATACTGAAATATTCATCAAACAATATGAAAGTCTGTTGAATTTATTCGGTGAATGATTTAATATTCCTAAGTTCATTTAAAGTTTTGTAAACTTTTGTTGTAAATAATTTTATTGGAATTTAGAATTGTATCAAGAATTACTAATGGAAAAAGTGTATTATATATTATTATAGTTTTTTTTAATCTAGCATAATAATTTTTCTACCTTTAATGAAAAATGTGTATTATTAATGATTATAATTACAGTAATTGTTTGTGTGAATGAAAAATAATGTTAATTACGTAGTTAATAATTTTATTTAATTTGCTGTGTTTAATTTTTAATGTTAATTTTGTTGTATTAATTAGTAATTGAGTATTAATATACCAATTGAGGACAATTGTAAGGTCATTCTGGCCGAATGTGAGCAATGAAAAATCGCCACTAGAGGGCGAACAAAAAAGAGTCAGTTGATGTACGTCGATCGCGAGATGCGGTCAGAGATTTGGCGAAGCGCAATATTCAATAAAGTTGTTATTTGTTACTGAAATGCAGTATTCTCATTTAAAACGTCCTGACATGGTTATAAGTATAAATAACCTTAAATGATAAATTAAGTAAAAACACGTAGGCGTTTAACAGAACCCTTGTGCATCCACCCCACTCCCAAGATGGCCGGTCCTGATTTTTTTAAAATCTAAAATAGATCCTGTTAAGGCTTGCCTGGCAAACGCTATAATTTACTTGTGCTTAGTAAGAAGTTTTTATTGTACCTGATTCAGATTATAGATAATTAGTTATAATTTAAATGGTTCGTATTTAATGATGAGATTTCATGTTATGTAATAATAATGTTATTTAAAATATGCAGCAAATTTCAGATTGAGACCTCATGAATTTGAATCTTTGAGCTTGTTTTACTATTAATACTCGTAGAGCTTGTTTTGCTTGTTTTAAGATTGATTCTATTTATTAATTTTAGGAAATCAGGTATCAAGACTTTGACACTACGAAGTGGCTTGTTGGCAGTCGAAGATCAGTGTAAAGCTTCTACTCGTCTTTCGTATGTCTTTTTCCGGAAAAACTTTTCAAAATCATCTTTTACCGTTTTCTCATTCCTCAAGAGATGAAACTGAAAATCTATCAAGCATCATTTCAAGATACTTGCATGCAGTGAACAGAAAAGTAACAGCCATCTCCTGTTGTTCAACTGAGTCTATGATCATTGACTTCAAAGAACAAGATCCTACGTTTTTATTAAAGAAATTCCTTATTGGAACACTATTTGCAGTAGAATAAACAAAATTGAACCATTAAGTAAAATACAAATATATTTGTCATAAAGTTAATAAATTACTACATTCTATTAATAAACTAATATATATTTAACTACTTTTTGAAAAATTTATCCTATTATCCTTCTGGTTTAGAAATCTAATTTAAAAGTAATTACTATGTGTTGAATCATATATAAATTATTATTTTATTTTGCACTGTAAGTTACATATAATTTCATTTCGTCATTTTAATTTCCAAAAGAAAAATTAGAAAGCCAAAATCTATTATTCTATGCATTATCAAAGAAAGTAAATATTATTACTATGATATATGTTTCATAATTATGCATACATTTAAGTCTCATGGTTGGTAAGTGAGGAAAGTGTGTTTATAGTTTGCCTGTTTCTATATAGTTCCATAAATTTATGTAATAAGCAAACTTTATAAAGATGTAATTTATTTTACTAAGCGAGAGAGTTCTCTTAATGAGGTCATTTAGAGTATTCCGTACATTGCTGTATATTAATGCTAGGTGTGCGTAACTTGTATGTAAAATTAATATTCTTGGAAAAAGTTTGTGTATTGTGTAAGATGCTTATTTTAAAGAAATAATGACAAAATCACGCCTTGTGAGCTTATTTTGATAGTCGTTGTCAATGTATAACTTTATTATAAACTGTAAATATGGTTTGATTTAGTGCCATTGTATGATCACATTTAGACCACGATGGTTAATTTAGTTTGCATCTGTAAAAATTTGAACTCTTGACATCGTAATAAGGCAGGAAACAATTTCGTAATTATTGAAACTTTCCTTGGATACTGTACAATTTTCTTATTAAAGAGCTGGTAAATTTAATAGAGGAGATAATGAATAGATATAATTATCATGATAGACTCGTTTGTATACATCCTTAGTAATTTGAAATGTATTTTGAACCATAGATTATAAAATAAAATGTATTTAGCTATAATGTAGAGAAAGTGATGTCTTTAATTAAGAGAAATTCAATGACATTTCAAATTTGCACAATATTCATAAAATTTTCTCTTGTGATTGAACTAGATTAGTATATGCTGCTATTAATTAATTTAACCGTTATTAAGTTGATCATTAGCATTTCCTCTTTAATAAACTATTTTAACAGAAATGTCAGTTTCTCGAAGATTTTGGACAATTTTAGAATTTTCACATTGTTTAAGAGCCTAGCATTGTGATCTTTGTAGAGAAGGATCATTTGCTATGTTTAAACCAAAGTTGAATCTTGAAGTGCTAAAATTGCACAAAAGCATGTTGCTTCAATTTTATAAATGTATAATTTCTATGCTGTTTTTTTAATTTACAGAATAAGAATTTCTTAAGGAACCGACTTCTCATATTCTTTGCAGTAGTCAAAGTTTCGAAAAAGTACAATTTGTGATCTGAGGTTTGGTTTCGAAAAATGTCTGTAGATAAAATAATCATCATCGGATGATGTCTTTCGATTTACTCAGAGAGGAGAAAGTGTATAATTTCTGTGCTAGAATTTGTGTTTATAGAATTTTGATTTTTAGAAGAATTATCTTCATGTAATGTTTTTTAACCCATTCAGAAAATAAAAAATGAACAGTTTCTTTTTTGGGGTTAGAATTTATGGAATACAGAGTAGTAGAAAGAAACACCTCTTATAAGATGTTTTTTGATCCAGTATGAGAGCAGAAAGTAATCTACTTCTGTGTCAATTCATGAAAGAATTATGTTTGTTTGATGTTGTTTGTTCCGATCAGAAACTATTTAAAGTATTAGATTAGTTTTGATCCTTGGCCAACTATATTGTCATTGAAATTTGGCATAGCTTTGGGACTGCAAGTCATTAATATTTTATGCTATGGAAAGTTTTATATACATAAAACTTGTCAGCAAGACTGTTTTTGAACTATTAAACATTATGTATTCCGTAAACCTTCCATAAACAGTATTTTACCACATTAAAATGCCCTTGATAAACATAATTTTTTTTCCAAAACAAGAGTGATTTTGCATGATTTTTAATTTTTATTTGTCCATTGTTAACTGTTGATATGTGACAATTGTAATAATTACGAATACAATTTATTACTCACACATTTTAAATGATTATAAAAAATTTATAGGAGATTTATTATTATTTTTAGGTCAAATGGATAATGTATATAAAGGTAATGGTAATGTCATTCTTCCATAGTGAAAAATATATGAGTGCTGCAGTGTACTTATTCCACAGACAACTAGCGTGTGAACACTATTGGTTAAATTGCAAGCCGCAGTTCTCCCCCGCATCCAGCGATTCCGCAGGAGAAGAAAGTATCACGCAATATCCTCATCTAATCGTTTAATATATCGTGATTACGTGTCCCAAAACATGTTTTTTTCACATATGCATTTTAAAGAATCATAATTCATATTTGTTTTCTGTTAGATTGTTAGAAAAATATTTTTCGAATGACAAACAAAAAATATGTATACGATTGTGATTTTCATAAGCATTTTGAAATGACATTATAAAATAATCTATGAATTATGAATTCAAAAATGTGCATGTTGATATATATATATATATATATATATATATATATATATATATATATATATATATATATATATATATATATATATATATAAAATTATTGAATTGGCAGATTTTAAGAAAATAAAAATAAAGAAGAATAACTTTTATTTTTATATGAATATTTGTTTGTGTGACGACCAAACATAACACCTGTAGCATGTCTTCTCGATAGAAGAGCGAATCCCGAAAAAGCCTCGAGAGAACTTCACTCCCTCAGAAGGGTACAGGATATTGGTCACTCATTGTTTGAGAATGGTGGTGGGAGATGACATTATCGGTTAGTTCTAAATTCCTGAACCACATTTGGTAATTTACATTTTGGAATTCCACAACAGGGGTGGAGTAACTTGTTATAAGGGGCAATATATACAACAAAAAAGTACAAATTAACGGATACGAAAAATGAGTACGAATATGAAACGAATATGTGTGTCTGTTAAATTTTGTGTTAGCAACCTTTGTATTAAGAATTTAGAGTGATAATCATAAATTTTCAAATTATAGAAATAATATATCATACAAAATAAAATTCTTAATTAATGAATAAGATATTATTATAATCACTAATTTACTAATTTATATAACAATATTTTATGAAGTCCGTGGTAAGTTAGGGAGTTGCTTAGGAAAAGTTTTATCTTCTCATAGCTGAAGGAAAAGGATATCATATTTGACGCAAAGGAAGGGAGTAGAAGTTAGATTTATCAGCAGGTCTTAAGTATACTTAGACTTTAATATCCCATATTTATAGTGGTGTGAAATTTTAGAAATAAGACTAATTGTGTGTTTGTGTGATCATGAGTCTATATCGTCACTTGAATGGAGATTTAATTTACAAGGCAGTTCACACGTCTGGACTGCAGGAAATAGTTATGACACCCGACACAAAGGACGGGTGCAGTAGTGAGAATATACTTTGCATGCCTTAAGTATATTTGGAGTTTAATATACCATATTTATAGAATTGTGGTATTTTAGTAAGAGACTAGTTGTGTGTGTGATCATGTGTCTATTTCATGCCTTGAATGGAATTTTGAATTACAAGGCAGTTGAAACGTTTTGAGGTTTCAATTAATGGAAATCGGAAACAGAAAATGCTAAGCAATAATATGATTTAAAAATAACTTGGTTCCTAAATTATTAGCTTCATCTGATCTTTTGAAAAATATCTTTTATTATTTATTTTACACTTTTAAAATATTTAAAGAAGTTACATTAAGTATACTAACAATAATGGAATCATCTTGAAATTTTTAGTATGATGTGGAAGTATGCTTTGTTGTTAACGCCTTTTTGATCAATTTGTTTGTAGCTCACTGTTCATATTTTAGCAAAGATGACTCATTAAACCAATATATATAGTAACCAAACCACTCCAAACATCCTAACCAAGATGGTAATTGACTCTTTAAACTGTTGTATTGAAGGCAAGAGCATTTAACAGTTGACTACCAGTTAAGCAACGCTTTAAGGAAAAGTTTCGAAAAAAACTAAGTGTGCTGCTAGATAATAAAATTTGGAGGATACATTTGTGTTTTCTGCATTCAGATCTTTAGGATTGAAGGGTTTTAAAGGACTTATGGATGTCATTTCTCTCATAATTCTTCAATATTGTTAACAATCAGTTAAAAGTGCTGATGAAAGTCAAAAGCAGTGAATAATTTAACTATGGTAACTAACAAAAAGCTTTAAAGAAACTTCAAATTTTAAAGGCATACTTAGATTGGGAAAAGTGGGATGTCAAATAATTTAATAAAAATAAATTTAAAAAATATATGCGTTTAAATGTCATTTGGAACGCAATATGTATCTTAACTTTTTGCATTATACCTATTCTCACTTGAAAAGAGATATTGTAATTAATAAAGATTTAACTAGAGAATTACTTTTTTGAAAAGGTGTTTTGACAGGTAAATTACCTATTTTTACATATTCATTATAAGCTAATGAATAATTATAGTGCGCAGTCGTTATGAAATTACGAATAAGTGGGTGTATCTATAATTAAGACTTAGAGAAAGTTGCGATTGGGACATTTGCAGATTTTCACACTTTTAAATTAGAACCAGAATGGATCATGTATCACGTGATTATCATATCGTCAATTTTAATTTCGTGTTTAATGATCAGAAAGTACTTGTTTCCATAGCAACGATATTTCCTTTCTGGTCTGACGTCATGACCCGCGAACTTTGATATTCATCGCACTCCTAATAAGATTCCGTCTGAAAAGTAAACAACGTTCCTTTCAATCCATTAAGGGGATGCAAATATTGACGCTAAAGAAGTTAAAGGGGCAATCAATGGAAATAAATTTGCTATAATTTAATGTAACCGTAAATATAAAAACTAGTAAAAAATAAATAGCAATTTCTTTGTAGAATATGTAAATTTTAAATTCTCTGATAAAGAATGCCAATAAAATTTTTTAACACTTCTTATAGTTTAATAATGATTCGGATTAAACTACCTAAAATTTTCAATTTGATATAAATCTTTGTGAAAAATTCCTCATAGAATATTTCAACTAGTTACAGGAAAAGATGGATATTTTACTATTATTTTAATTAAATATAATAAGAAAACTACAAAAAAGTTCAATATATATTTAAGTCAATAACTGAAATTTTACTAACAAGATACTCGTACTATTTCTAAATAAAATGAATCATATTGGGAGAGGAGGAACGAAGAAATATTTTAAGCATACAATTCGTTTTCAATGCACGCACAACATCCATCCCAACAAATGTTAAGATCTGCTTTCAGATGCACAGTGAAAGCACAGATACAGGACATTTGAGCAAAATGTACAGGATTTTAAAACAATATTCTTTTGGGAACCTGGATTTCTATTACATTTTTATATATAGAGAGAATTGGCTTGATTTATTCATTTCTAGTTTTGCTGAAATAGAACTAAAATTAAAATGCTTTGATAGTACTTTTATTATTAATATAAGAATTTTGTTACTAAATTGAAATTCAAACATTTAGTCGTTATATTGACATAATAATTGGATTATATTAATTACAACACAGAAGTTTTTACTGACGACAAGAAATAAAGATATATGTTTAAAATAATTGTGTAAAAAATCTTAATCTATTGGGTTTTATTTAGTTTATTGCACGAGGATAAATATTTTTGCTTTAGGATTCAAGAAATTTTGACTAAAAATTATTGCTAGATTTCGAATGAAATAAGTGGAAATTTATCTACCTGCTAGGTTGATTTTCCAATTTCCATTTTTACGATTGTCATTCCATGTGGGTGTTATATTTGGCACTCTTAGTATGCTCGAATAATTATTAAAATGTATCATAATGATTCCGAAATCTTATAATATGGTCATCATATTATCTCATTAGTGTGACTTCTGATAGTGAAAGAAAGTTCAAAACTATTTCCAAACACATGTTAGTATAATCATATAAATATTCTAAGCAATGATGAATATTATAGTGATGTGTTTCAGTGTCTTATTTGAAATAATTGGTGTGTGTGTTATCCCTGAAAACAGCATAATTATATTTGTGAGAATCTACATTCTGTGTTTGAATGCAGTTATTAGAAACCTATTTTTATGAGTCTAACTGCAAGTAACTTCAAAGCTTTTCATTTTTAATATTTTCGAATAATTGGGAAAATATATCAAAATCCACGTGAGTAATTATATGTTAATGATAACATATCATTATTTATGTAAAGTTTGATGATAAAGAGAAGTTCGTAAGTCGTTCATTTACATCATGATATAAACCATTTCCAAAACAATGATTAAAAGTATGCTCACGCATCTCAATTGCATAAAATGTATATCAACATCAGTGGTGATAATTTGATTTAAATGTATGACAAACCATATTATAAGACAGTGAAACTAATGCAAGTAGCAAATTTGGTAGTTAATTTTGTTACAATATAATCAAATTTGTGCTGTCTCTCTATGAATTGAAATTACTCATCATTCTCACGAAGTAAAACTGAATCCATTAATTAAAATTAAAAACTATAAGTGATAAATCATTTCAAATTAGTGCAGTTTTAATAAAATTAAACTAGTCAATTGCTGCATTTTGAAGATGGGGATTTGCATTTGCTCGGAAATATTTGAATCTAGCAAACTCAATTTTTCTATTCTTAATCTTAATAAACTATAACCTGTATATCCTGTTGAATTTTCGTTGTTAATGTTGTTGGCGATGGTAAATATATATATAAATATCTGATTATTCTCCCAAATCAAATATCTTTCGACACAACATGACAACGCGCCAAATAGGGTTTCCGAATTAACACTCCAGTAAAATATTAATTTCTGAGTAAAATCTATAATATGCTTAATGGAGAACAGCAATTACTAACAAGTTTCATAGGAGTCACAATTTCAAGAATTTTTTCGAAGTACATTTTCCAACAAAAGCAAGAAAATAAAATTTTGGCTTGCAATGCGGACATTTTGCTCCTTGCTTTATACTCCAAGAATGACTTACTTTCACCTTATGTTTTGAGAGAAAGTTTTCGAAAAGTTAAACGTAACAGAATCTTGTCTAGTAATAGCTGCTATAAAGTGCCAATATAAGACTATACAGATATTGCTTCATGGTTTATGATATGAGATTCAAAATTTTAACTAATTTCCCTAGATATGAAAGAATTCATTCTCAATTCTTTCATATCACAAAGAACACAATGAAATATAAGTGCTGCATTTCCATTATCTACCTGAAAAGGCATTGTTAGTGAATGAAGTTTTCCTAAATCAATACAGGGATGACTAATAAAAATAATTAAAATAAAAGATGATCAAGCGTAATTGAAGATCTTACCTGAAGGTAAGATATATACTACAAAGTGATCATGTTTGCGTCAGAAAGTCAACAGATCTTTTCACTGTGCTGAAATGCAGCACAGATACATAGCAAACTCTAGTGCTGCTGATGCTCAAAACTTTATTGGAGGGAATGCCGTGGAAATCGTAGATCGAGTGAAAGAAATCTCATCTATATTGATAAAGTGATTATTCTGCTTCTATCACCCCAATTCTTGTGAAGGAAACTGATTACTGTAAATTCAAAAACTAAATACTTGGAATGACATTTCCAGGAGCAAGAAAGAAATACACTATTATTTTTCCAAAAACTCCAATGCAACAAATCCAAAGTAAAAATTTATAATGTACTTGTCAATACCATTTTAAATTTGACAACAAAGCCAAAATGTGTTTCAGACTTGCTAACTCAGACAAAAAACAAAAGCAGATAACAGTAGAGGTGGTAGTCACCAATCTCTCATCTTCTCGTTGATTTTTTTGTGTGTACTAAAAGTGTATAATTAGACAGTTTTTAACTGTGACAGATTCGGACCAGATATTTGCTCAGTGGCATGCTTTTAATTGTCTCAGATTTGGACAGAGGTATTTGATCAGTGACATTTCTACAATGAAAAAAAATCCGGTATGAATGAGCTTTCCTACAACTAAAGTTTCTGCAATTCACCTGTACTGAAGTCAAATTTTAAACTTGGATTTAGAACTCAGACTTACTTTTAAATAGCTCTTTATATTTGGAAAGAGGTTTCAATTCTAATATCAGCTCAAATTTTTAGTAAAATTTTAACCTTTTATCCGCATTTAAATGAACGAAATTTATCATTCGGAAGCAAGGATTCGGTCATTTATTTTATAATAAATAATAATGATATCTCTTCAATTTTAGCTATAACTAATAATTATGATTACTATAATTTTTTACGAAAATTGCCAGACGTTACTGAAGTATCTAGGTTGATAAAGAAGTCAAATACTTCATGGTACATAACATTAAAACAATCGTTCCTACATATGAAACCAAAATATTTATCTTGCACTTGATAAATTTTAAAATGAGTTATCTCGCGTCCCTCAAAAATTCGTCATACATCCTCTTTGTAAGTTAAAGATAATCTTGGTGAATCGTTTCGTATGGATACTTAAAGAGATTTAACACTCAATCAATTATAGATACTTAAGGAAGTCCAAATAATTTCAATTTTTCTTCTTAATTAGTTTGAATAAAAATTTATTCTCGTTTCGATTTATTAGGTTTATCACCAAACACCTATAAATTCAGATAATACAAAATGAAGTAAAAATAACTTTATTTGAAATATATGAAAACAGTAAAATGTGATAACACAGTTTCAATATTCCAAAGATTTTTCGATAAAGTAACTCGCATATTTATTATTTTTTCTTAGATTTTAATTTCTGAGAAAACATTTTTTTTTTCACATTTTCTGCTAATATATGAAAAATATATCAGATCTTTACAATAAATGCTTTGTAAAAATAGAATGTTTTGATAATTTTTAAAACTCACATTTAGAAACATGAGATTTAATTATACAAAAATTGATAAAAAAATCTAAAATAATTAATAAAACTTGAAATTGATAAATTTATAAAAAATTAAAGGAAAGTAGAATACAAATATTTGCTAATATATGGTGTTCTAATTTTAATGATATAGGTCAATTTCTTAGATTAAATTTTGTTTCATGTTTAAGTTATTAAATAGATTTTAGGAAGAGATTTATGAACAATTTTTAAAGTACGAGAATTTAAATTAAGGATTTATGAAGATTTTTTTCCAATTTTAACGACCTGCGTACCTTTAATTATAAAAAACATTTAATTTCATGGCTTTACTCTTGCAAAAAATATCAATTTAATTGAAACTTATGATCAAAATTAAAATTACAGATTAGATTGCTTATTTGTGTTAAAAATATTTATAATGTAAAAAGAAATTTAACTGTGTGTTTTCTAATTTGATTTGTGTTCTATATACAGAAACCCCCCCCCCATCACTTAAATATAAAAATCACAAACGGCATACGCAAAATTAAATCAGCAATGTAATAACAGTTTCACGAATATTAGAAATGCAAAATAAAATAACTCCCTTCATACATTTAAATTTGTTTTAATGTAATAAATACTTTATTTTTAAACATTTCAATTATGATTTATATAATTTACTGTATATTTAAATTATTCTGCGTATAATTTATTATATTTCCCTTTACATACAAAAGTTTGAAATGACATTGAATTAATCTCAAAAATCATAACTCTAAGGTCAATAGAATTTGAGTTAGGAGCTGTAGCTGGACATCCGTAATTTATATCGATAACTATCTTCGTGTAATTCTTATCAACAAATTAGATTTGGAACCTAATTATTAATTCTTGCTCTTAATAGAATTTCCCTTTCCCTTCAGTTCTGGGGAAAATGTAGGAATTATTTAATGAAAATAATCTTCACAAGCGCATGTTTCAATATTTGTTCAATCGAATGAAACGAAGAATTACTGCGTAAGACTGTTATTTGTTTAATTTTAGCCCTTCTGCACACAATTCAAATTAATTTCATGTAGAAATGATAACTAGAGTTTTCTGTCATATTAGGCATGTATGATTAAAATATTAATTTATGTATTTCTAACTTACGTCAAAAACATATGGCGATAAAGGGATCTGTACAAGTATTTCAAATTTCTTAACATCATAATTATTAATATTTGAAATAATAATTATATACAATACTAAATGGAGTATTGTTAATTATATTATTTATAAACCGAAAATTCTAGTTATTAATACATAATGGAGAAGGACAGTAATAAAGAATTTAAAAACATCAATATACTTAAGAAAATTTCAGTTGCTTAAATTTTCAAGTGTATTTTACTTATTTCAAAATACCTGTTTACTAAATAACGAACAGGATTGTGTATATATATATATATATATATATATATATATATATATATATATATATATATATATATATATATATGTATATATATATATATAAGAACCAAAAGATAAACGCTCTAAATTTCGGATAATAGCTATCACAAGAAATGATGTCAAAAATGTCTGCTTTTTAAATCTGTAATTTCAAAATATAAAACAAAGAAAAAGTAAAACAATATAATAAAAGAATATATAGAATGTATGCTATGTTCGATGGAAAAAATTTAAATTTAACTTAAAGATTTGTTAAATTATTTTATAAGTTTTCAATTTCTAATAGTTCTATTTTTAGTTGGTCATGCTGGAAGCCTAACTAATAGGGCCCTGCCCATCGACTTAAAAGTTTGTGGTTGGAATTTCCACTCTTCGAAGTGTAATTGTTCGGAATCCTGTTTAAATTTTGGGAACTTGTCTTATTAGTTCTCTTGTCACTTAAACACACATCGAACAATAAATCAACGGAGATTTATTTGATGATAAACAAACCCAAACAGCCACTTTTAGCTTTGAAGTATGGTAAAATGATGAAGTAGACACCTAAACATGTGTTCCAAAAGTAGAGGTGTAACTAATGCATAAATGTTTTGTTCAAGATCGCTTGAATTCGAAGGTCACTTAGGTCTTTGATGTTTGCAATGGTTCGATACCCACATTAAATTGCAGGTTTAGTTAGTATAAACAAAAAGTGATCATCAAAAAATAAAGAAAAACATCTAAACTAGTATATTTACTAAAAAGTACATCTATGTTCCCCTAAGTAAGGTAAATTAACCCTTACAATTTGTAATCATGCTGCAAGCTTCCGCTGCAGAATTTGTTTGGCTGAACTCAGTATCCAACACATTGCCTTCTGAATAAATGATTAACATGATTTCTTTTGTTGTTGTTACTAATCACCATGTGTAGGAGTATACTAGACGATGTCCACGAGTCCAGACACTTTTAGAAAATCAAAAACAAGCGTAGGAGTATAAGTCCTCAAGAAACAACCCTAGGCACTCAAGAATATGTTCCGGTGATGCCGGTTCATTTTGGCATTTAGGACAATTTTGATACATTTTGAGACCTATCTCGAAAATAAGTCCCTTCAGGTGGCCCCTGAAGAAATGGGAAAGTGTAGTCTGAACAGATCTATCACAACCAATAGCAAGGGATTTTCCAGGACAATCAGCTTGATACCTGGGATGACTCGGGGGAATGAGTCAAATTTGCCTGTTAACATGTCTTCTAATTGAATACAACTCAAGATATATCAGTGAATTAGTAACTGGTAAAGGTTCTTCAGAACCTTTCTTCTCTGGAACATCTGCTATTTCATTCCCTCATATGTCAACATGCGAAGGAATACATTGGAAGTGCACTTCAAAAAGTGACGAGACCTGCATAAGTTTGCTAAAAATTGCGAGTCTGGTTCTATCACCAACTCATCGCCAATTAGAAAGATATTGATGGTGCTACGAGACTGTCATTCAAAAAACATACTGCCTTATCTGTATAAGACAAAACAGCGCTCAGTCCTTCTTCGATGGCTATTAGTTCACTCTTAAAATCAAACTAAATTCAGGATTTCTTCGCTTTATTTTGACAATTAAATTTGTGGATTTGATAACAACATCGCTTGACACAACAGAGCTGGGATATCAATTTTCTTAAAGGCTCGAGACGAAAACATGATTTCCTCACCAGGTAACTGTGAACAATTTTGCTTGAGATTTCATATGAAATAATTTTTATTTCTCTAATAAAACTGGATTCATTTATAATGTCCAATAAAACCCTACTACAACTTATTTGAAATTAAGAAATGTCTCTTTTACAGGGATAAATGAAATCTAGCAACATTGTAAATCTCGTTCATTAGAAAGCATAATTATGAGAAAAATCTATTAGAATTGTTTTCTAGATACATTAATTAATCAAATATTATAAAATTTCAACTTTCTGATATTTTTCTCTGAAAACACTAATGAAAGAAATTTTAGCAAACTTAGCTTTGACTGCTTTTGCTCTACTCGGTTACCCCGAAGACTGCAAGCATTTAGGAATAAGCTGGTTACATAATAGGAGAATTTTTGTGCTGAAAGTTAAAATGCCAAACATTCAGTTGCATAATTCGCAAAAATGGCCACGAATTATGAATTTCAATGAAAATATCCTAATTAGAGAAAATGGATTAATGATACTTTTCTCGTTAATATAGGACAACGATAATTTATTTTCTATCTTAAAAAATTGTATTTTATTTTAAGTGTAGGATAAGAAAACTATTATGTTATCAAAAAAAACCATTTAATTACTTAATCTCTACAAAATTTAAATTTTTTAAGAAAATAATATTTATTAAATATCAAAGATGACTTCTGATTATAAAATGTTAGAAAATTCATTTCTTAAAAATAAGGAATCTTAAAACATGTACTGTGTTAAAAACGTATGCGTGAGATGCAAATTAAAATATTCTAATAAAGATCCTTTGGTTAAATTATTAGACATTTCCCAAAATGACCCCCAATAGCTAAATATTGTTGTCTCTGAGAATTCACATTGCATAGCCATTCATCAGGAATCCTTATAAATGGTAAAATATGTTCAGAGATCATCAAGAAATCTAGGAAATCAACTTCCAAGAAGGTTTAACTTAGTAAAAGTAGAGACACTGCATCATTTGTAAATATATTGCTTATTATTTATCAATAATGACTGAGATTGAGTCTAAGATCTTCAGCTATAAAGACAACAGGAACTCTCCAAAATGGTTGTTAGATACACCTAAAGGGACATAACCTAACAAAGATTGTTGTATGACATTTCAATTTTCGCCATTTATTTGCCTTCCAGGAGTCTAGGCTGTGTTTACAAATCGCAAGGAAGAAAACATTGAACAATTCTGAAGCATCCAATCCACAGATTTACATGACGCCCAAGTAGAATCTCAACATCTATCTCCTGTTATTTAATCGTGGCTTTAATCAGATCTATTTTCCAATCAGGGTGTTTTACAAGTGATATAAATAACGGATGTTACCATTTTATACATATATCTGTCAGGGTAAGTATTGAAGATTCTATATTAGTTGTTTACATGTATTGATAATTAATAATACTAAAAGATACCTGATTTTTTGGGCCTCTGCATAGTATTATCTCTTGGAACATGTTTGAACTTTTCGAAGATGTTGGGTTGTGGTCAGGAGTAACAAAGAGGTAACTTGAACAACTCCCACGCTTTCGGGTCTTGCGAAACTCTAAGTTTGGTATTTTGAGAAACTTCAAACAGATGTTTGTAGTTTTCTTTATTTTTTTCTTACCCATAAGAGAGTTCAGTAGACTGCAAAGTACGTCTTTAAATAAACACATTTAGAAAATTAAAAAAAAATATTCTGGAAGTCAAATTTGGAGACTTCTGTTCCAAAGCTAATATTCTTTTCTCAAGATCAAGATGAGTTCTAGTAGTTAAAATTATCTTTTTCAAATTTTTGAAAATATTAAGTCTTTATATTCGAAAAACACAATTTGACCTTGAAAAATTATCTTTTTCAAATTTTTGAAAATATTAAGTCTTTACATTCGAAAAAAACACAATTTGGTCTTGAATAATTCATATGGTCACCAAAGATTTCCCAAAATCCAAGTTTAGAATTAATAGTATAAACATTATAGATATAAAATAACTTCATTATTGGGACACACTTATTTCTCAGTTGAAAAATATCGGCTATTTCACGAATGAAGAACACTAGTATTGCTGTTGGTTTGTAATAGTCTGCCAAAATTGAAGCCACTGAAATCAGTTAACTGCATCATGTGATTCTTATTTATGAATAAATAACGAAATTTATAGATTAGCTTTATATTTTCTTTTCTCATTATATAACTTATACTTGATTCCAATATGATTAAGCATATTCAAAAATTCTCACTTTGTGGGTCTTTTTACAATTCAGGTATCCAACTCATTATTTTCTCCACTGTAGCTTAATTGAAGTGAAAATAAAGCTTTAATAAAAATAAACGTGTTTATTATCTCGAAATATATAAACTATGGTATGACAAAAATTTTCTTATTTAAATAAATTAAAAGCATCACTATGTACTTTCTAAATTTTTTATTCATATTAGCTATATAATTAAAAAAGAAAACAGTTTAAAAAGTTAACTGAAATTAAAAATAATTTCTTAATTATCGCTAATTGAAAGAAAGTTCTTAAATTGAAAAATTTAGAAGATTTTTCCTCTGGAAATGAACTTGCAGATAAATTAAACTTTCTCTTATTTTTTAGTTTGTAATTCAAATGAAAGTAAACTTAAATCAATCTTTTTAACATAAAAAATTAATTACTATAAATACTTTTTTTCCAGGAAACCAACATTCCATTAGATCCATATCAGTCCCATGAGATTATAAATGAAGTAATTAAAAAATTTTAAAATAGAGGTTCAAAGAAAATAAAATTTTTTAAGTAAGATTACAGAAAATAATTAATTCAATGCTTTTAATAAACTTTATTTTTCTCATATAGATAAACAATTTTTTGTCTATGTTTTATTATCGGGAATAAAAGATATTCAAAATGTGATTAAGATATTTTAAACATGATTAAAATACTGTAAAATTAGGAGTTTTATTATAGTTATACAGTGAAAACTTCCTTTTACTTATTTTATCTTATATTATTGCTCGGTGAAAAATAAATCCATAGAATGAATAAAAACACCAACTTGAACTCCTTGCTTCCCGCTAAAAATATATTTAAATATTAATTTCATAAATATATGTATTTTGCGTTAGTCAAGAATAGTATGTATATATATATATATATATATATATATATATATATATATATATATATATATATATATATATATATATATATATATATATATATACCAATTTGGCTAACCTATTTTTTTAAAACAATAAGAGTTAAAAGATATTACGAAAGAGATTATACATGTATAAATTAATTAAAATATTAAAATAGTTAAAAGATAGTATCTTTTTAACAAAAAATAGAATAAACTTATGTGTAGATGAATACAGAATAAATATTCGGAAAAAATTCCTTCATCGCATATCGCATTTATATATATTATATATATATAAGTCCATGAATTGACATTAATTAATATCAATATAGTTATTTTTAATTGAAAATAACACACACACACACACACACACACACACACACACACACACACACACACACACACACACACACACACACACACACACACACACACACACACACACACACACACACACACACACACACACACACACACACACACACACACATAAATATATATATTAATGTCAGTTCAGGGACCTAAAACCAAAGAATGAGTTTTTTCCCACATATTTCTTCTGTATTCATCTACACATTAGTTTATTTCATTCTTGGTTAAATATACACTCTTTTAACAATCTTAATCTTTTAACTTACTTATATATGATCTCTGGTCTCTCTTGTAATATCTTTTAACTCTTATGGTTAAAAAAAATTTAATCAAATTGATTGATATTGTATAAATCCCGAAATTTCTTCCGTTTATCATCAGACTAAAAAAAATCTACCAATGTTTTTATTTTATATTTTATTTATTTTTATTCATTTCATTTTTTAACCCTTTGAAATTTAATATTTAATGAATGAGGAAAAGAATCGCATGATTTTGTTTCGTATAAACACAGTCATAGTCTGATAATGAAAAATGATTTCTCTTGTTTCAAAAGTTTATGAATTCAATACTCGAGCCAGCATAAAATCATCAAGCGCTTGTTAAAATTTTAATAGGATTGAACTCTCTTCTCTAGTATGGCATGATATGGAGAGGAGGGTGACAGCTCAGGATTGAACCTTTTCAGTTGAAAACTAAAACAGGTTTGGCTGTGTTTCAGATAGCAGAAAGATGCAGTCGAAAACAACGAAATATCTCCCTAAATGGTAAATGAATGAAATATGATTTACAAACTACAAATCCACTGACATCCTTTATTTACATTTACGATCAAAAATATTGATAAAATTGGTGATAAATAATTATGTGTTGTCTATTTCTTTTCTATTGTGCATTCTGTTGCGAATTTTCAAAATATATTTTATCAAATATTATAGAAAAATATAAAATAGAACATATCGATTACAGATACAAATAAAATTTTCGTTAAATGAAGTTTTGCAGAATTTTGAATGTTTAAGGAGAGGCAACTGGAAAAATTTCAAACTCATTTTATACTTTGGAATTATGATCAATATTTTTCAAGTTTAGAATTATTTTCGAATATGTTTTGAAGATATTGCTTTGCTTTAAATTGAAAAAGAATAAATGCAATCGAGTGCATAAAGTGACAACCATAAATTAAAAAATAATAAACAAAACCATTAACAACTGTTAATTTGGTACGATGGAATAGTATGTTCAACAACACAGAACTGAAATTAAAATTTCATAAAATCCATATTTTCTTTACAAAATATTTTCAACTAAAGTTTTCGAAGGGATTTCCCCAAAGATTATGAGTTAGAAGGGGAAAAATGCTTCTAGCTCTAAGCAATTATTTCAACAAATGTTTCTGCAGAACGTTAAAAGGCAAAACTTTCATTTATGTAACTTGTCCTTAGCAGTATGAAGCATTTGCTTTTATATGGTATATATAGAAGTACTCTCTTCATTAAATGAACTAGTTTTGTGTTTAATAGAAATACTAACATTAAACTATTAAATTATGGTAAAATATTAAGTATTTTTATGATAAGATATATGTATATTCTCTCAAATTGATAAGTAATAAATATTTAAAGCGTAGAAATTATTGAAAAATTCCTAAATATTAATGAAAAATTTTGAATCTGGTTATTCAAAAGAATTGGAATTAGTGGTTGATATTTTCAATAGTGATTTTCATTTTTGAAAAGCAGCATATTTGATATTTTACTTCTTTATAGGTTAGTTCAGACTCTAAGCTATTCTTGTTAGATTTTCGAAAGGACTCGAGTCATCTACTGATATGGTGTTAATGTTTAATTTAGCTTATTTAAAGCTATATTGTCACTTTCTCGACGCAAGATCAAATTCGAGAGAAATCTATAGTTTAACTTAGACTCCACAACTCCTGATGAGTCACGACTTTCTGGCTGAACACTTGCACCGTATTGACATTTTAAATTCTTCTGATTTTCAGCTCTGCAACTTGGCAGAGCTCATGAATAGGAACCATTCCCACCGCTGTTCTGCACTGCATGGCAGCTCTGAATCATCGCTTTATTGGCAAGACAGAAAACTTTTGGGACAATGATCCCGATCATCACGTTAACATTTATGTACTGTATTCATCTGTCCTGCCTTCTTTTCATGTCTATTTTGTGATTTCTTTTGTGTTTTATTTGTGTTCTTTCTTGTATTTGCCCTGTCACTGGAAATAAAAAAAGGTCAGAGTTCTAATCACGCACAGCCAGCTCAGGTTTTATTCTGTTCTCTTCTCCCTAGTTCAAGAATATAGATAGTTTTATGCTTACATTGACAGAAATTCGACACGCACAGGCAATAAAACTTTGAAAAAAATAATTATTAGTGATCATATTTGGCTGGTTCTATTTGATTTGAGGGCACATGAAAATAATGAAATTTCCATGGCATCCAATGTATCTTCGAGACGGTGACATTGAAAAGAGGGTACCAGAACAATTAAATTAACGGGTAGTTGTTTGTGTTAAGCAATTTCTCAAGTGTGAAAATATTTAGTTAGAAAGTATTATATATAACGCTTTTCCAGAACACATAAAAACTTACGATCAAAATGAACTTCACTATAACATAAAAACTTACGATTAAATGCTGTTGTCTTATTATTACGATGTTATTATTGGAGGAATTGGACCCAAGAACTACTAAACCGAAACTAGAGAGAACCAGGTAGCTTTCTAATTCCGTTAACCATTGTTCAAGATCATAGAATAGTTTATTATATTCAACAGAATAATTCCTTTTAAACGTAAGCAATCTTGATTGCTTCGTATAAGTTTTTTAGAAGATAGGAATTCAAAAATGTTTCCGATTTATTATACATTTATTGCAATTTTACGAGCAAACATCGAAATTAATCGATCAGCTAAAATTCTATTAGGTGCTTGTAGAATTTGTAGGAAACTTTTAATTCTAGGTTGGTTAATTCTACTGTAAGCATCCTAAAACTGAAAGGAATAACTCATAATTTCAGATATACGAGAAGATTTAATTGCGAATTCAATGCTAGAAGTTTATGTTGAAATTATATTTGAAAGGAACTTTAATTATGAAAGTTTATTGAATCTTATAAGTTGAAAGGTTGAAAAGTCTATAGCTACTTAAATATAATTAACATAGTTGACAAGTTTAATCTCAAGAACACAGAGACAGAGAAATGATATATGTCTATTCCACTGTTATTAAAATGTAGAGTGGTTATCTTAAGTAAACATTTATATTCAATTACTCATAGTTATAACAAATTGTAAAGATTATTGCATTGAATGTTGAAATGTCGTTTCAGTAGTAGTATTATTATAACTAATAACATTTAAGGGATATTGTTGTTTAATTGGTATAAAACCTTCTATTCTATTTCTTTGGATTCTCTATAATGTAAACTATAATATTTTAAATTATATGGTCAAGTGATGAGATAAATATCTGATATGGTGTTCTCTTTATTAAATTTTACACACATTAGTGAAGCATTATTTGATCCCGTAAAAATTTAATGTGTTTCTGCCTTCCCTATACAATGATTTTTTCCTCCCCAGTTATCGAATCCTCTACGTTTCAGACATAAGACTGCCGATTACAAAATGCCGTGGCAGCACCTCACAATGCCATTATCTAAGATTAGTAATTTTCATTTAATTATTGTACAAAATGTATTATGTGTTTGTATTTGTTTAAAATATTATCAGTTTGAAGCAAGTAATTAAAAATTAAAACGAATCCAACTCAGAATTAAACTTTAAAATTTATTTCATATCTGTCTGTGTTTGTATGATAACGGCAGTGGTATATCCATAGAAGCTTGGAAATCATTGGGTTTGATAATTGATTCCGCTGAAGACCATCATGCTAAGAATATTCATTCACGTAAACCTTAATTGCTCCTAATATAAACATAAATGCTCTTCCACTAGAATGGTGTTGAAAGTCATAGACACAAATAACTGTTCTGTGGTCCACTTGATCTTGCTTGAAAATCTAGACAGGTTTAACTCAATTTGTTGAAATGAACAGTCGGGAACTTAATAAAGTAAATAGAGTAGAGTAAATTTATTTTTGATATACATCTTTAACGTATACATTTAATAATTGAATTTCAGTATTTGATCCTTTACAAATTGCATTTTATAAGAGATTTTTTAGAAGCCAAGTTGCTCTACTGATTGAAGTATTAAGTTCTCGATAATCAAATTTATGAACTTTAATCAATATCTGAGGTATTGGTAAAAGTGTTTAAAGAAAACTTTTATACTATTGATAAAAGTGTATAAAGAACATCACCAATACCTCAGGAGGACTTTAATTGGAGTTTTGTTTTGATTGTCTTATCCTCAATGGTCAGTTTTTGCACACGATTGCCAATTAGATTGAAACTTACAGATTAAATTGGATTCCGAAATGCTACAAACACTAAGCTCTATGTGGAACTAAAAACCACGAACTGAATTGAAGAATAGAAGGTTAACAATTACGATGCCAGTTTGTCCCTTAGTTTCAGTGAAAACATAAAGGAATGGATGACAACTCAGAAATCTTTAGATGTATATCAATTTTGAATTTTTATTGACAGTAAGAGTATAATAGTTCATCATTAATCGGTTTCATGTTTAAATCAATAAAAAATGTTTCTTAAAAATAGTGAATTTAAAAAAATAAATATTTATGAGTATTATTATTATTAGTAATATATGGCAAATAAAACTTTTGGAGCTCTCTGCTAGAATGTTTTTAGTTCCTATTGAAGAAACATATCATCAATAAACTGATCCAATCATTTTAATAATCAAATTGATAAACTGATACAATCATTTTAATAGTTCTAATATGAATCTGGGAACAAAAGCCTCTCGCAATTGAAGTCACTACCTCATCAAGGAAAGAACGTTTTCAGGAGAAGTTTTTCACCTAAATCCAAGGGGAAATCACAAATCATTGATATACCTGAATGATGAAATTAATGGAGAGATGGTACGAGAGATACAGCTAGATTTTTGCAAGTAAAATGATCGGAGCTACAGGGAACACTGCGATGGTGAAGAATTTGAATACGAGCCACAAGACAAGGTTCTATTATATTAGGTAAAAACCTTTTGGAAAGTTACATAGAATTAACGATGCAATGGATTTTATAGGAATGACTTAACATCCAGGAAAAGGGTAACGGTTCAGTATTAAATTCTTGGTAAAGGAGCTCTATTATTTGCTTGTATAGGAGGATATTAAAGTAATATGTGATCAGTAGTTTCAGATACTCCATGTTTACATTTGTCTGTTTTGGATAAAATGGTTTTGAATTGCATTAGCGAGGAAAGGCAAATTATTCTAGCTATAGAAAGACAGACATCTTCCATACGAGATCTTGGAAGGCAACGATGCCAGTTTTTTAAGGAATAACATAAGACAAAAATTGCTAGCATACAAACAATTATGCCGTTACTGCTGGTAGAAGTTCATTATATGAATCCGTGCGTAACGTACGATATCTTCGAGAGAAATTGATCGATCAATATACTAGCTGTGGAAATCAGATTTAGTAATACATTCAGCTCGTTCATTGTTTTAATTTTAGAATTTTTGTCACTTGAAACCCATTCAAAATGAATAGAAAAGTTATTTGACATTTTATTCATGATTGCGTAATAAATTATTTGTATTGCTGTTGAAGATGTGTGACAAACAGAGGTAAATCTGTCAGACAGGATCACATACTTGAGAGCTTTCGTTACCTTTTTCACTGCTTAAAAGATATCTAGTGATTCGGTGGGGAAAATAAAATTTTGGGATGCGAATTTTCATGAAAATATATAATTATGGTTTAATTAAGGATTGCTACAGCTAGTGATATTTGCTTTGAAGTAACAGTAAAAATTAAAATTCACTTTATCCAAGTTGTATATTAATAGGATATGAAAATTTTAGTTTTAATATCACTAGGAATGTTCTTTGATTGGAAAGGGAGATCTAACAGGGAAAACAGTACACTGGAGAAGTCCAGAATTTGAAAATTAGACGACTTCAATAAATTAATTGCATTAATTGTCTGAAAGTTTAACCAGTTCCTAACACAAAATACAAGAGTGTGGCCATTGCTAATAGTGCTGAATGATAATTATTTTGATATTTTAGCACATGCAGATTTTGAATCTAAGCTGGTATTTAGAATAAACATTTTTATTTACAGAAATTCTTGGTTGTACGATAATGGAAGCACTTCCATTTCTTGGTATATGATGAGAAACGGAGTCCTACAAGAGAGCATAGTAGCAATTCAAAAAGCCCAGCATCATAAATAACATCTGAAATTTTCTTACCACTTTTGTTTGCAAGAAAAGATATGTGGCTCCCGCAGTTGATGCTTCAACTTATACAATCATTTATGATTTTTAACACATGAAACGTTCCCAAACCTTGTTTTAATCCTGAAATTGTTTTTAATGCGTTAAATTTCTCTTTGGCTATTGTTCTTTTGCAGAAAATTATGCTTAAAGGAAATATTGGGGAAGAATTATATATCAAGAATACGCATATGTTTCGAAGATGTCAATGAGTGACCAACTGAATGTTAGGGGGTCTCTCCTAGAAGAAATGTTTATGCCAGAATATTTGTTTGGATCATTTGTCAACATCCATTGTTTACACCATTGTCAAACCTTTATAAAGCTAATTACAACCTTTCTCTTAATGGATCTGATGTTTGAGTGTAGTTCAAAAGAAAACATCATCTGCATAAATGAGACATAAAACTCCCGATAAACTGCAAAAATATGTCATGAAAATCATAAATAGGAAGGGCGATAAAACAATACCTTGGATAACGTCCATGGTGGATTGATTTCTGTGATAGTGTTCCTACATTTTACTCTAAAAAGATATTATAGATGATGTTCATTATCCATTTTGTGACTCGGTCAGTGATATGAGCTTACGTAAGTTTATAATTTAAGCCATCATGTCCAACTGAGAAATATTAATCGATACATGAACAATTTTGTGATCTTTTACAGATTACATGATGCATCATGGGCAGAATGCTATCAAAACCTCTATACCGTAGGAGCGCGTGATGACGAGGATGAAAGGCATTTTTATGTAGTTTGGTTAAGAAGACGCTTAAGAAGTATCTCAACAGTCTTACATAAATTGCTTAGTGAGAAAAATAGGCCTGTAAGATAATATCTCGTTCAGAAATTTATTAAATGTAAGAATGGGAATCACAATAGAAGCTTGCCGGAGACTGAGAATAATTCCTGAAGAACATGAATCATTGATAAGAGAAGGTACTCAAGATATGAAGGAGATAAAACAATAAGCATTTTATTCGACATGTAAGCGGAATCAACAGCTGAGATTTTCTTAGTGACAGCACCCTCAACCTCTGTTATTGTAAAAGTTTAGATTGTATTGGTGAAAAATATCAGCTTAAATGTACAGTGATACCAACAGAAATTAAAAAGCCATGAATAGTAACTTTTCCTGGGACTCCGAAAAGAATGTGTCAACAATTTGGTAAGTGAGAAGTGGACAAAGGATAGAGGATCTATTAGATGTTCTCCTGAGTATGTAAAAATTACCTTAGAAGAACAGGCAGAATTTGTCGAATCATTACAATACTTACGGCTAAGGAATGAATTATGTTGTTGAAGCTGAATTTCCACTTGCTCATACCAGAACCAAACATTTTTATTCTAGGACCTTTTTGTCAATCTCCATAATCTCATTTTTTTTCAAAAGAAAACTGCATCTCGAAGACCTCAAAGGAGGATATAATTTTTGCCTAAGATCCCCCATTTTAGATTATTACTTGTTTCTTTACTAAAAGTTGAACAAACAGATACCAGAAGATGATCACTGCTATAGCTGTCTGGAAAAATGTGGTGAGAACAGAGACAAAATACATCACAAAAAAAACTAAACAGTAGTCTAGAAAAGATGATATCTGATTATAACCGAGAAATGAGTAGGAGTATAATCCTCCATAACACATCTAAAATTCTCTAATAGCCAATTTAGAAATGCTGTGAATTGCAGTGAGTTAGTATAGCTACCCAAGTATGTCTTATAATGAAATCACCGATGATGATGATTGGGGGTTCTACTCGTTGAAGGACATTTTGAATCCACTGAACAAATGATTTATCTTTAGGAATATGTATGTTAATTAATCAGAGATTTGTATTATCAACTGATACTGATATAGCTTGTAAATCTCTTCCATCTGAAAAAATTCCAGGTATTGAGATCCGTCAAGATGGAAGCACTTCATAGGCACTTAAAATCAGGACACCTCTTCTTCCATCAAGTTTATCAGATCTAGGAGTGATCTAATTTAATCAGCTACAGTAGTTACTGTGATTTATTAAAGATTTCTGTATAGCTATCACATTTGCACTGGCAAAAAACTTAAGCTTTAGAAAATGGCGTTTATTGAGAATGCTGCCAGCATTCCATGAAACCAAAGAAAACATATTAAAATAAGTTAAGATTTTTAAAGTCATAACTCCAACTTAATTTTGAGAATTGATATTTAAAAGGAGGATCATTTTGATATATTTCTTCGACTTTACTACTTCTTGGTAAGCAAATTTCTCTTTATTTAAAAGAAATTTCAGTTTGGTCAGATGCCCAATTGTGAAAATTCACTGTATCTAAAGTTTCAAATTTAGGTGCATTTGCAGCATTATGTCTAGTTTTCCGACATTGTAAAATGGATAATTCAAGAGGATTTAGCTGGAATACTATTAGAAATATATGATGAAAATAATATTGTAAAATTGCTTACTTCTTTATTAGAAGCTAATTGAATTTAACAGTCAATACCATCTTTATAAAAAATGTTCTTTAACTCACTTATCTATGGTAAATGTATAACTTCTTCAAATCTAAAATCTGACTCTTCCTACAGCATCATTCTCCCATCGCTGTCCTATCAAACTAGACACTAATTATTATAAAAGCTAGAAGTACACAACTCATAAACTAGGAAAAGAATGAACCAAATAGAAGGCGTATCCTTACGCACCACGAAAATTTAATTATTATTAACTTAAAATCTATTAGTGTTTTCAAGTCGAAATAAGTTATTTTTTAAGATCAACAAGTATCTGGTACAAAATTAAAAACAATCTCAATTTTCTCATCTAGCCTAAAACTATTAGTAAATTGTACCTTTATGTTTTTGAAAAAATCTTCTATTTGCCTGTTTTTATTCATTCAAGCTGTTAAATAAAACCAGCACTCTTGTAATTGTGAGTCATATTCAAATGAGAGGTTAGTTTCAGAGGTGGAGGAGCCTGGTCAACTGCAATACTTTTTAAGCCATACTCTAGTGAATGTACATTACATCAAATTGAAAATCTTAATATATATATATATATATATATATATATATATATATATATATATATATATATATATATATATATATATATATATATATATAATGCAAGGTTAGATACGGAAGTGAAAAGCACAATATATAAAAACATTTATGCTCAGCAATACATTCAGCGCAAAAGCAGCTAAAATAGAATTACTAAAATATAGTTAATAGTATATTTTATAAAATACAATGAAAATGCCAAATGGAGAATAATACATTGAAAATACTAAATGGAAAACAATACATTGAAAATAATTTTAAAAATTTCAAAGAAAAATATTTGGAAAATTTTCGAGGAATATATCAAAGAAAGATAGATATAAAATGGAATGAAGTACCAACATGGCCAGCTTCGTCAGGGGTGTTGATCACTTGGCACAAATTATAGCTTTTCTGCAATGGTTATTATAGCTTTTCTGCATAGTCTTAAAAAGAAGTCAGGGGTGTACTGGCTTCTCTCTGTGTGTGTGTGTGTGCATGTCTTCACAGCTCAATGGTCATCGACTTGGTCAGATATTGAATGTCATATTTTCCGAACAATAAAATGATTTTCCCCATCAATCCATTTGGCAGTTTTTGTATTCTATGATAAAATTTAATATCCTTGGCAAAAAAAAGTATAGTATAATTTAATAAATAATATTCATCCCCTAATAAAACATTTGTTAATATTCTTCTTAGAGAAATACTTTCTAAATAGCACACAGTTTCAATAAAATACTCTAACAGTCTATCTATTTATGAATTTAAGGAATTTTTTATGTGACTAAGGACAGTGGGAGAATACTTAGATAAATCATGGTATATGTTTCCGGATGACATATAGATCTTGACGTAAAATATTGTCTCACTGACAGAGATTACTAAGTTAACTAGTTTCAATCTAATAGCCTATTGTTCTGTTGCAGCTGTGATAAAAATATTAAGAAATGGTTATTGAGACAATGTATTTTTTGACTACCAAATGAAAACTTATTAACTATACGTCTATCCTCAAATTCATCAACCTAAATCAATAATTTTCCGTTATAAGTCTTAAAACAATTTGATATTGAAGTATGAAATTTAAATAAACGGTGTATTTTTAGTAAAATTTCAGTGTCTTGATAGAAGAAAAATGTTTAAGGTTATTAACACAATTAATATTGTCCTCATAATGAATTCATGAATTTAGAAAAATTTTATTATGACTATCGATTAATTTTGTGTGTATTTTTCATTTAAGTTTTCCAAAATCAACACATTTTACGATTTTCATTCAAGTAATATGATTTATCTGAATTTTGGATATAGTTAATCAGAATTTAAGACAAATTTTCCTTAAAACCCCTTATTTTTTTTTGTTGTAAACTTTTCTAACATCAGCAAAAGTCACTAAACTTCATTAATATGATTTTCTATGTGTTAAATTCAATTAACGAGAATAATCTGAAGTTGTTCCTTGTCACTACAGAAAACTTTTAAGTTAGTTATTTTCAGTCAAGTGTTTCTGAAGAAAACGGCTAAGATTAGAGTTTAAACTAAAGTAATGTGATTTGTTTAATTACTTGTCTATTAATGCTTGTTTCTGTTGGTTAAAACTCGTGATTATTCTTCAGGACTTTAGTATTCTTATTTGTTAGTCATTTTTTCAGTAAAATTTTACGATTATTCATCCTTGTGATTGTGGAATACTTTGATGTTAATTATTTTCAGCTATCTTGAAGTATTTTCCACATGAACGACAAAGGTTTTGGCTTTAACTCAAATAATTTATATGGTAATTAAATTCAATTAGTAAGAAATTTCATTTTATTGTTCCTTTGAACTATGGAATCTTTTTATGTTAATAATATTTTGTAAGTTTTTCCTCGTGATAGGCAACGTTTAATATTTCAAACATATTAAGCATAATTTGTTCATATATTGGATACAATAAATATCAGTCAGATTGTGATACTATTTCGTGTTATTACATAATTTTTTCGGGTCAGTCTTTCATTTATCTTTTTGCAGCAAAAATGAAACAAGCAAAACTTTAATTTATCATCATTTTGGACAAAGTTTGTTTTTACAACCATCTACAGTGAGGTAATTTCAATGACAAACTTAAAACCTATATTTTGGTTTTAAATAACATTTATTTAAAAATATATAAGTAACTACTAAAATATTACAATTTTAAATAATATTTTATCATCAGATTAAAATTTACACTGATTTATTCAGTAATGTATATTCAGAATTTACATTTATAGTAAAAATGTTTATAAAAATATAGCATATTCTAAATCATACTTTAGTTTTCTAAGTACCATGGAAATTTTCATTGATTTACTCAAAATTGCCGCGTATAAGGAATCCATTATTTTTTAATGGTAAATCCAAACAGTACGGAATGGCAGGTCATAAGTTCAATCCCAGAAATTTTTTAAATAAACGAAACCAATAATACAATTCTTCTTTCTAATTGCGAATTTACTATTTAAAAACTAGAAGAATTTCTCCGTTTTCTTCATTGCGATGCGGTATATAGATCAATAACTCCTCCAAAATAGGGGTGTAGATGTTTAATTATCCTATAACAATCAGATTTTAGTCTATTCACTACATCGTATAAATATTTAACCAAGACATAAAAAACTGAAAAATTTTATGATTTTAACTATTTGAAATGAACAACATCCTTGATTATCAAAGTAATGTATTTCTTCAAAATTAAATCTGTGTGTTTATTTTTTCAAGAAGCATGTTTTTCAATTATTACTCTGTATACGTGTGTACTTGCATAATAATTGTAATATTGAAATGAGTTGAAATAATTATTTGACACTATGTACGGATATAAGTCTAGAATTTCAGATATTATACAGTGTACGTTGCATATTGTCTATTCATTAATGGGAATAATTGAATGGATGGTATTTGATTCTAGGAATAAGTATCAAGTTATTATTATATCATTGCTGCTAATATAGTATTAGATCACGCCAAGACATGATTGAATCATACTAACTATTTTCTACTTTTTTACTTATTTTAACACACACACATACACACACGCACACATGCATACATACATACATACATACATACATACATACATACATACATACATATATATATATATATATATATATATATATATATATATATATATATATATATATATATATATATATATATATATATATATATATATATATATATATATAAACGTTAAAGAGGTTTCTTATGTGTAAAATATTAATCTCTCATATAATATGATTAAAAATATATCAATTTCATATTTTACATTTCAGTAAAATAAAAACATAAAAGAGAATTTTTCAAAATAACTTCGGAAAAATGATTAGAATTTTTATGCTTTGCGTTGAATGGAAAATAATTGTTTATGCTTTCAGTGACAGATGAACGAGAAAAATGGGAAATAATATAAAAAAGAAACAATACTTCGCTTACAGATAGGAAAAGAAATACGATTCAACTTTGAAAAATAATTAACTTATTCAAAAGAGAAGATCTCAAAGTGGTAATTTAATTCACACATTTTCCTTATAGAGCATGCAAGAAAGAAATGTTTACATTCAGTTATTAATTAGAGAAAGTGCTTGCGTATCTATTATTTTTATTTTATTTCTGAAAACTTCCACCTATGTTGTTGTAAAGTGGATTTTTAATCAAAAAATCATTTAATTATTTCATGAAAAATAAAAATTGCTTTTGTTTCGAGTACATTTTATTTGAGGGAAATATTTTTAGAAGTTCGTAATTTATTCATAGTGGTTTTTTTTTAAAGAATGGTAAGAGCTCTTCAGAAAAATTTCTATCTTATACACAATAATAACATTTCATGAAAAATTTAATTCAGCAGCTATTAAAATTGCAATACCTGGGAAAGAATGATATTACTAATCATGTAAAATATAAATTTCATTATAAAATATTACGAATCCTGCCGAAGTTACGCAAAAGAAGAGGTTGAATTATACAAATCACTAGCATTTTGACAACGCAGGAAAAAAATAACTTCAGAAAAATTATATAATAGAGAATTTGTACAATGGCTTATTGGGAAATCGCCTTATAAGTTTGGAGCTTTCTACAAATGTTTCAAATAAGAAGAAATGCTTACTAGAAAGTATCGGAATTCGATATGGACAGGCTCGTTACTTGTTCAGAGTGCGGATTATTGTTCGTGCTATTGCTACTGACCTATATCGAAATCATCTCAGTGTCTTGCGAACATGGAATAAAGGGGTTGCTTAGAGTGGTACTGAACAGTATGCAGAATCTTAACGCTATCTCATGGTTAACAACCGGGAAGACAGACATTATGTAAGATTTACAAAACCATCGTGGAACATTTGTCAAAAAGTTGACTTTTTACATGTCCAAAATCCTCTCGTACAATGTGAAGGCATTTAAAACAACATGCATTCTCAATATGGAACTATTATTTCGAATTCCCTTGATTATGTTACAGAGACGGATGGCAACTCTAGTGCACCGAAAGATAAAGCTGGATATGGGACTGGTACACTATTGACTTTTTAGGAGAGTAGCAATTTAATGGTGGTATACAAATCTGGAGGATTCCAAAGAAAACTCACCTTGTTTAATTTGATATCTTGAAAGGGAACTTACTCCTGATACCATTTTTTGGATAGCCAATAGGAATATGAATACATATCTCAACTTCGGATAGATGATGATTTGAATGATAATTGATACATTTCTGATATCTTATAAAGGTAGTTATTATTTTCTTACCTGCGAAATATTATTTTTAACAAGATAATGAAAGAGCACATATTGCACATCGTGTTCTGACCTTCCTTAATATTATTGTTGTCCTTATCAACATGATTCCAGACACTTTACCAAGTGAAAATATCCGATCATTTGATTCTGAACTATGGAATTTATATCCTTTTTCAGAAAATATGGTTGTTAAAGTGTGGTATAACCTTACAGTAGCATGAATTGTTAGTTTCTGTCATCAAAGCCCAGTTCAATTTCATAAGGGCTATTTTAGCTTGTAAGGGTGGCAAGTTTTTTAATTATGTTATTAATTTCACTCACTTGTAAACCCCTAAACTATTTTAAAGTTTAATTCATAGTATATTGTTTACGTATAATACATTTCTATTAGTTTTCTTCCAAGTTTTGCAATTTTAGTGGCCAGTACTGTATTTTAGAAACAGACTTAGAAATAAAGAATTAATCTAATTAAAAATTCATTACTGTAGAAGGGTACTTTAAGAAGGATTGTTTATTTATATGGTTTTTTTATAAGTAATGGCAACAAGTGTAAAATTTAAGGATCCTTATTTGTTTCAAAACAGAATTCAGCAAAATTTTTGTGAAGTAAGTATTTTTAAGACCTGACCCTAAAATAATCTCGGGTTGACAGTTTATTTGCATAATAACTTTTAATGATATAGTAAATTCATTGTTAATGTTATAATAGTTTAAATTTTTCTAGTTTTGGTGCTGTATGAAAAGAAGAGCTGCGATTGAGTTAGTGACCTCGACAATTCATTATGATGCAATACTATGAAATAGTTGGCTATTGGCAGAAGCAGGCATTTAGAAACGTCTATAATAACTTAATTTTTGATCAGAGGAATCTCATTCTCAGCTTCTTTCCTTAAAAATGTATTGTTTTCAAGATGTCAATGTTAGAAAACATGCTTCAATAAATTTTTTTAATAATTGGAATGAAAGTCAAAGCAAAATCAAAAAGGTTATTTTTATTTTGTGATGACATTCTGTTATAAAAGGATACAATGAGAGTAATGCACATATATTATTTCAAATGTACAAAAGTCATTTTGGTAAATATTTTCTCAGAAATTTGGTGTAAAAATAGAAATGTTCAGAACAATTTAATATCACATAAGATACAATAAAATAAAGCAGTTCAAATAGATGACAAGACATAAAAACACAGTAAATACACTCGACACAGTAGAAGAAAACGTGTAAAACGTCAACAAAAATGATGCTAACAAATAATTCCTTTTCTTGCCGGAAGATGCCAGGTATTTATCTTGATGTGTAGCTATCATACTGATTGCGAAAAATTTTTCAAATATTTTCTACTAAAAATAATTAGGGTTAGTCATATGTAATGAGAAAGTCTATTAAATCGATAGTGATAAAGATAATCATATTTACCCTTCAACCAATGTCTTCGAAAAGAAGCACATAGGTGCTTTTCTAAAGTATTCATGTATATCGCCAACCCTATTTATTACCAACCATGCTTTATTATCTAACTGATTCTTTAAAAAATTTAACTTTCTCCTAAATCAGAACATAATAATTTGGTTTTACCTTTAGGTTCATAATTATTTTATTTCACGTGCTTAGAGCTTTGTACGTAAATTTACAAAATTAAGGAAAAACTAAATATTGCTTAAGAGATGGCTTGCAGAACTAACTCTCTATCACGAAGCCTGCATAGCTTTGTGATTCTAATTCCTTTCGATACTCAGCCCCATAACTTGAATTCCATTCTTGGAAATTCAGGATATTCCATGCATTCAAAGAGGTACTCAAAAGCTACTCGACACGCTTAAAGTTTGGGCCAAATAAATCATACATACTCTCCTATTCAACTGTTTTAAAATAACACTCATACGCTGTCTTTAGTGTTCTTGTAGAGTTCCACCTATCAATTGCTAGCCCTTCTTTGATACGTGATTTCGATTAATATCGATACTCACTATCTTACCTCCATTTCTGTATGGGGAGATACAACATATCCTGCATATGGAAACATTAGATTATCAAACATACTAGCGGTCTGGCATGCAATAAATATGCAATATAATTCATTTACAAGCTGTCAACCATATTGTGTGTAGTAATTTGCATTCAATTAATGTTAAATGATATATAATGCAACTGTTTTAAATATAAGTTCGTATCTTGTGACATATAATGCTTTCAACTTCTTAAGACGTGCAAAATAAATATCAAATAAAACTTTTTTTGGTGAAGAGTAAACAGTGGTAAACGTAAACAATAACAGAAGAATAATGAATGTAAAAGAATTAAATAAAGATGCTTTTCTTCCTTTCAAAAGATTTAATTGCTTATTGCTGTAGGGCATAAAATTAGTTTTACGATTGAGAATTTCTACCGATTCACGAATTCTTTCTTTCTAACGGGTGTTAAATTTATTTAACGTAAATAATTAAAATAATAGTTTTTATAATAGCAGGCTACATTTTTCATAACTTTTTCAACAAAGAAATTTATTATTTAAATTGTAGAAATTACAACAGAAATGATTGAATTTATTACAGTTTAAGTAACTAACTTTATTACTGCTATATATATTCAATTATAGTAATTCATCATGGTTATATATTATTGAAATTATACTTAGTTATGCTAATGATATTCTAGTAAATTCTAATTTGAATCATCTAAGAAATGGCTTTTCCAAATCCTTTTAATTTCAGTTATTTGAAAATATGACTTAAAAAATAAAATTAATATAATATACATTAATATTAAATATATATTAATATTAAATATAAATTAATAATATTAATATTAAATATAGTTGTAAAACATTACATATATATGACATTTTGTAAAAAAAGAGATTTTTTACATAATTATGCTCTGAATGCAAAATATCAACATTGACAAAATATTATTTGACGCCACTATCTCCTGATCTGATATTCATTTATTAAGTTGCAAGATATAAAAACGGTAGAAGTTTTGTGAATAATTGAAAAACTGTATTAAATTTTTTCAATTATTCACAAAACTTCTACCTCTTTATCAATCTTAGATAAATATATTGTTTTTAAATTATTGTCATCTTAAAACTCTAGACTCTCAACAACATTTGCCTTCGTAAAGTTCTTTTATTATCGTAACTGCTTCTGAAGATGTTTTACCCAAACGGCGTCAAAATTTTATTACTTAACGCATTTTGATTTTTAACTCTGAATCTCTCACCGTCATTTTTGTAGAGCAAATAAAAATGGCTCATTAAACAAGCACAGAACTAGGCAAATAAAATCATTTGCTCTACTTAATATATTTATAAATGTTCATTTATCACGGAGAAAAAAATCTTATTTTTTAAAATTTCATTGTATTACCAGTACGTAAAAAGTTATTCTCAGTTTTCATGGAATACCCTTTGTGTGTGTAGTGGTTTGAGGAATAAAAGTCATATGCATGCACGGATGCTCTGTTTTAAATAAGATAATATCGCCATGAACATTGCAGTCATGAAATCTTGTCCTATAAATTATATATTGTATAACAGTAAAAATACACATAGATGAATATAAATTATTATAGAAGAGAACCGCTTAAAATTAAATTATTTTTATAAACGTACCACTATTATCTTGTTATATAAGCACGTATGCTGTACTGCTACTGTATTAGACACACACATATGCATATATGTGTACAAAATCAGGAAAAGATAAAGGAGAAAAGAGAGAAATAATTGGCATTAGAAATGTAATCAAGATTAAAGAAGAAAAGAGCTGATTTGATTATCAGGGGAATACCCGATGGAAACTTTCCAGTAAGTATTTTCTTTTATTCATTCGGTGTAAAATAAAAAAAAGTTCTATTGTCATATTCTTCTAAAAGATAAAAAATGCTCTATGTTATTTAGATAATGAAATTTGTGTTTGGAAAAGCTTCACAGAATCTCATTAATGTGAAAAAAGTTCAATAATAGGTTTATTAGTTTATAAGTGTATGATAAAATGTAAGAATATATATATATATATATATATACATATATATATATATATATATATATATATATATATATATATATATATATATATATATATATATATATATATATATATATATATATATATATATATATATATATATATATATATTCCCAAATGCAATCCCGACACGTTTTATGGAAATAATGACAGACTGATATATATGCCAGTCAAGTTACAATTAATTAATTAATTTACAAGCTCTTACAATATTTTATTTATTATACAAGTATTCGAACAGACATTTACAGATACGTCTTATAGTTGTATTATACTTCTTATCACAATTATATAGCAATCAACCAACATTAGCAATGATGCTTTGTACATTTACAAGAAAACTATTTGAAGCACAACGATTGGTATTACATAACCTTTTCCTTTCCCAGAAGAGTTTCATTGAAGGAAGTGTTTCATATAACTCTTAAGAAAAATATCAAAAAGAAATAGGTCTGGAAGAAGAAGTGATTATAATGTTGACGTTGCACAATTAATGTATCACCTTAAGTATATAACTTCCAGATATTGATGCAAATGAGGACACAAATGCGTCAGATTGAAGTTTTGTCATGTTCACACTATATCTGCTACAGGATATAAAGTTATACATCATTCATAATCTCCAATAAATCTTGAGTCAGTTAACGTCATCTAGGGTTTATAACCATGAAAAATTGCTCATATATTGATGCTTCAGTAGTATTTTAATATAATGGGGCTCTGTTGTACTTGAATACTCATGCTACCACAGATATACATTGCGTATAGTTCAAGTGCCTTTCAGTGGTAGTATCCGTTTCAAAGCACATTAGATGTCATCAACATAGCCGAGAGCTGTTGCACACTCTGCAGTATAAACAAAATACTACTGATACTCTCTAGACGACAAATTCTTCTTTGTGGAATTTATTTCGTTGCGGGTGGTATGAATTAACTCAAAGAATATTCTTCATACAGGATTACATAACACACAATTGAGATGTATTTAAACATGTTGTATTAATTCCAGTTCTCATCTCTAGCTCTTTATACATACGCATTTGTTATACTATTTATTAAACTGAAGTTTGGACTATTTTATTAGTTTAATATGTTAAAAACACTTATTTATGGAAACAATCATTTTGTTTAACACATTTTGCTTGTCATATTTATTTTTTGCACATTTTGCTACATTATTTTGTTTCATTTTCTTAATGAAACACTATTTTGAATTAAAAGTTATTTCTACAATACTTATTTATGCATTCTAAAGAGGTTTTAGTAAAAATTAAAATGTAAACGTTGCTTTAAGAGTTTTCATCATAAATATATCTTCAGTTGCATATTATTCATTTGCAATTTACATATGAAAAAATGCTGATGCCTTTTTTATAAAGCAAATAAATTATTTTTTCACTAAATTTATCGATCAGACAAAAAAGGAAAATTAAGTTTCAATTCCAAATAAATAAGTTTAATATTTTTACTCATTTCACTGTTTATCATACTAAGTATATTTTCTTTTAAAAAATGTATGAGCATACTGAGGAAAGTATAACATTTTACTTTGTAGTAGAAGCAAGTAATTGGTTGACGTTTGTACAGGATCAGAAAATTAAAGGATTAACAATGATATTTCTCATGTAAATTTTGCATCATAAAGCCTAATTTTAATTATGTTTCCGTTTAAAATTTAAATTACTTATAAATGAACACTTATTTTAAAACTTAATTTTGGTTCAAAACTATATAGCAGCGTCTCATTCAAGTTAAAATTATCTGTATATGGATAATTATATAATTTTCAGCCCTTAAAAATAGTTTAAAACATATGCGTCTTTACATTTTAAAATTAACATGATATGCATGATGAATAAAATTGTATAATGATATTAAATCGAAACTTCTCTACTTGCCTGAAATTGAGTAAAGTTTTATAAAGTTTTTTAACTATAACGGGTTCTATAATTATGTATATAGGAATAAATGCAAATAATTTTAAGTAAACTTCAATTTTCATTTTAGTTATTTTTTGGAATATTCTTATGAACTTATCCTTATTAATTTAATGGCAGATTTGAACTTCTTTTCGAAAGTAATTCTGATGGTCTTTTTATTTACCTTTTGTTATTTGCAGCTTAATTACTTAATTTTCTGTACATGTGTCAATTTAAGTTACAATAAGCTTATGGTTTCAAAATAATTTACTCGTCACTTGAAAATAATTATACATTTGGTACATATTACATTAAACTTATAAAGTGATTTGTTAATTATAATACTTACATTAATTAATAATCTTAACATTCTGTGACAGCTTGAAAAATACTTTAAAGCAGGAAATTTCTGTCACTAAACATAAGAGCATGTAAAGAGATTATATAATGGTTAATAGGGAAGATTAATTGATTTATAAAGAGCAGTTAATTATACAATTTACTTGATTAGAGCTAGTAAAATGTATTCTTAGCTCATCTTTGCCGGAATTTAAGTTTATTTAATATTCTGGGTATTAGAGATACAATCGTGCCATTTATTTTGAAATGTCATAATTTTTTTAACATCAGAATAATATTCAGAAATGAATTATTAAATTTCCCTCGAATTATGTCAAGCTTCAGATGGGGAAAAAGACTAATATATTGTATGATTATTGGAATTTTAACATATATATTTTTGGTTTTAAAACTAAGGTTCTACGATTTTTTTGTGGTATAAAAATGGAATATTGGTGTTTATAAAATTTAATAGTAAATATTGAATGATTATAGCTACTTACACAAAAACTTTCCTCAGATCATCATACATAAGTCTAAGAGTGATAAGATTTTAGTGTGTTTGTGAATTGTTAACTTTAAACAGTGATTGCGAAACAAGCAAATTTTATTATCTACGATTTTATGCCAAAACAACCACTGTTATATATATATTTATAGGCAAATAAAGACATAACCCCAAAGAACATCATCACAGAATGGAACTCAGGTTTTGTTTCCTCGCCTGATTGTAAGTGGACTAAACATTTTTCCTCCTTCAGTTCCCAGCAGAATTAAGAATCATTGGTTCTATATATTGATTTCAAAATTACTCAATTCTTCACCGGACATGGAAAATTCAACAGCTACCTCCACCATTTCCATATTAAAAACAGTGACGTGTATCGGCAACTCCGAAATTGACAACCCTTCTCACATTCTTATTGAATGCCCATTTGTTTCACAAGAAAGGAATAAGATTTGTAAGGACTTGAATAACAGATGGTCCTCGATTTTGGCAGACATAGTAAAGAAAGAGTCTTTAGTATTTTTTTTTAAAAATTTATCCTTTCTGTGTAATTTAAATCTTTTTTTCTTTTATATCTCATTTTCTTATCTCTGCTTTCTTTTATTTTTTTCCATATCATGATTTATCTTTGATTTGTTATATAGTACATTTGTTATACCTTCGGAGCCTGTATGGTATTTCTTGACATGCACAGGGAGAAATTTTTATTTTCCCAAATAAAAAATAGGCAAATAAAGTTGCATAGAGTTTTAGTTTTAATCATCTGAATTAGCTGATTTTATCTATAATTACTTAGTAATTTTTCTATTAAACCAAAAGAAAAGAAATCACATTCATCTACATTAGAAAAAATTTTTTTTAAGTTCAAGATTTGTAAGTAGGTCTCTCTCTCTCTCTCTTTATATATATATATATATATATATATATATATATATATATATATATATATATATATATATATATATATATATATATATATATATATATATATATATATATATATATATAATTATATATATATATAAATATAGATTACAGATAATAATAATTTATCACGAACCTTGATTACGTGCAAAATAAATTTTTTTTATTTCTCCAAGAAAACGAAAAATTTTTTGGGTCAACTATCTTTGAACAAGTAAGATAAATATATTAATAAAGAAATACTGCAATTACCTATTATTCTTCAGATCTTAATGGATGCTTCTTTGTCTAATTGGTTTTGATCATGAATACATAACTCTTATTAAAAAAATTGCCAAATCTTCAAGTTTAAGAAGAGAACTGTAAGAGTATATAATGTCATTCGGATAAAAACCTATTTTCTTCTTTTTTGTCTCTGGTTAAGATTGTTATATTAATTATATACATTTTCGATATTTTCTTAAACACAAATTTAACTATATTGGTTAAATTGTTGTATAAAAATTATCATACAACTGTAAATGCAATTTTGCATAGAAGAATTTTGTTTTAAAAGTTTCATGACAAAGGGATATTCCAAGAATCCCTTTGTCACTCAATCTCAAATCAAAAAATTTATCAAAAAATCCCAATCAAAAAATGTATATAATTTGAGTATTTCATTTTACCACTTCACAATAATGATAGAAGGCCAATTCGGACATTACGTCTTTTTGAACCATTATTCATTTCAATGATATATGAGCTATTTTCTAATGGAATCCATGGTTCCACATATTATTAAAATGGAGATTTCTTTTTCTACTTTTAAATGCATTTTGAGACTATTCAAACTTTCTGTCGACTACAGGACTTGTTGCATAGAAATTCTACAAAAACCTTGTTGAAAGCTCTTAGGAAATACAAATGTGGACTTTGCCTTCAATGGTGGGAACATGGCATCAAATTATTAGACTTAGTGGCGTACATATTTCGCATTGTTATTCTACTGAAAACAATCTGACCACTTTTCAGCAAGGGAGTTATGGACAGACATCTTGGACGATGCTTTGCATATCGTGGAAAGTCTGATACTGAGAGATTCAGAGTTGCGAGATTTTGTATGGCTCAATGACATTTTTTGCTTACATTTTATGTTCATATAAATTTATATTTTTGTATTCTGTACTCCTTGTCATTGGAAATAAATATATTGTACTTATTTATCATTCTAATTTTATTACATTTATTACATTTCCTGAAAAACAACAAATAAAATATTACAGTTGTATAAATTTTATGGCCATCTCGGATTGCAAACATTAGGCTAACATACTTCTTCCATTGGGAGTATGGTATAGAGTGGAGATGTTCCTTAGATATCTTTTTACCACTCATTGATATTGTGAAGAAACAAATTGATTGAACAAGCAAAATTTCATAACGTTAAGTAAATATTATTGTCTAAATATTCTTTATAGTTTCTTGATAATTTCACTGATATTGCAATTTATTATATATATATATATATATATATATATATATATATATATATATATATATATATAAATATGTGTGTGTCTGTGTGTCTGTGTATGTATATATATTAATAAACTACTTTTCATATGAATAAACTATATTCAAATTTGACAATTTTTCATACGAATTTTATGAAAAAGAATTTAATTAAGAGTATATGAAAACATAAACAAAATCTTTTCTCAAAAATCTTTAATATGATCAATGCTTACTGTGAGTAGTGAAATACACTGAAAACTATAAAATGGAAGGGGTTTTAATGTTTGAATTTATTCAGTTTATTTATAATCAGGTGCAAGAAAAATTTTAAATTTAAAAATATTCGAAATTTATATTGACATTGTTTAGATTATGTGAAAAATAATTAATTAGTCTGCCATCCAAATATTAATTCTTCCTCACTTAACTTTATATGAATTCTAATAACTCTTTACAAGAATTGCATAATTTTTTTTATGCAGAAGGCTGAGATAAAATTAAGGTTTTGCCATGGCTCACTTTTAGGTTTAGCTACTTTCGGTGAATGTATTTGCTTAAAAGTTTAACACTTGTCATTAGTAATTTACGAAAGTAAATTTAATAGTGATGAATTTTAGAAATGGAATAAGATATTTTAAGGAACTTGTGTAAATACAGCGATAGATGAAAACAGGTATACATAAAAATTAATTGAGCGCTTTGACCATAGTTTTTACCAATATATGTGTAATGCATGGTTAAAATTTTCAATTTAGCACCACACTGTTAAATTGAGGGATTAAACTTTGTTTACATTAATAAATCAATATAATTTATTAACGAGTCTAGGTATTGTTTGAAAATTTACACAAAAAAATTGAGTCATGTTGGAAATTACAGATTACCCTCGCATTTCATGAATAATATCGTGTAATCTAATTCTTATTGATGAAGTATTTGGTGGAGCTAGTGAGTGCAGGCATCTATGTATGGGAAAAATGGTATTGAAAGCCATATTGCATTCAGATGAGCAGTACTGAAATACTACTTTATTGAAATAATTTGCTTTTTTCATATACTTAAAGTGATTATTCCCTTTACTCTTTTAAAGTAATTACCAAAGCACCGTAAGGCTGATAATATTTCTTCCTGAATACTGTTGTATAGAATTAGTTTGCTAAAAATTATAATTGTGTTTTATAAATATTCAAGCACATTCTCTCAAAGTTATGTCTCTTGTACTAATTTAGGGGGATGTACGAGGGGCTGTTGTTTTATTTAATATTTCTGATTGCAATCTTTCCTTTCTTTTAGCCTTCTTTGATATATATTAAGCAAATTAGCTTTACAGCAAATTTGCGCAATATATACACCGTCATTTTAAATTTTAGAAATCATTTTTATGTCTGTATAACATGTAATCATTGTTCATAATAATGGATAAAACTAATTAAATATGTTTAATTAGTTTTAGCCATTATTATGACCATAAATTAACTAAAATATTCACAATTGAATATTAAAGCTATTTATCGAGTGCACTAATATAATTTGAATTTTTCGTTTGTGCCATTAGCTTGTAATTTCAAGGCTAAACATAAAACATTGCCAACTTAATTCTTAAATTGTATCTTTGATTAAATTCTCTTTTTTCTGTATGTTTTATCACATTTAATGCAACAGAAGTTTGAAAAATCACGTTTTCTTTTAATTTAATTGCTCTTCAATATATGCATTACGCATTCAAACCTTTAAAATTTACAGATTTTATAAATATGAAAGACAAACTATTCAGAATGGCTTACTAAAATGTGATTAAGAATAAATTACATATAAAATTTAAAAGAAAATCTAAATTTGCTAATAGTGAGATCCATTCTTACAATAATTTAAATGAATTTGTAAGACACTGATGCTTGATAAATCTTTTACATTTTGTTATTGAAAATTTGTATTTACAAGTGAAAGTATGTTATTAATTTATGTCAGAAATATAATTAAATTTTGCTAATTAATTTAATAAATTATATTACCTTTATGCTTATTATTGCCATTTTTGGACTCATGAAGTGTTTAATAAGATAAGAAGAAAGATGAGATTTGCAAATTAATATTTTAAGAATACAACATAATGTTTGGTAAAAATTAAATTTGCTCGTAGAAAAAAATTGTTAGAGAATCTCAAGAAGCATAACACTGTTTTATCCTTTCAAAATATTACTTACCATAGAAAATTTTCTAAGATTTTTTCTCATATGATTTAACAGAATTACACACTGTTGTAGAAATTTTTATATTGCTAATAAGGTAATGGCCTCATTTACAAAAGCGTAACAAAAAATTCTAGGGTCTTTTCTATCTATGATTTGCTCTTCAAATTCAAGATATTTCCTCTTAAAAAAAGATGTCTTTTTGTAAGACATAGGGAGAAATATTTAATCGTATATGACTATTATCTTCAGTCTTATGATAAAATAAATTATAAATAATTGATATTTTTAATGACTATTAATAATTTTCTGACAAAAATGATTAAAATATATTAATTGCATAGTTTCTTATCAACTACTAATTGTATTTCCAATATAAAATTAATAGTCAATAACAAATATTATGAAGCTAAAAAATATTTATTTATAAGAAATTATAAATTATTTTCTTAAAATGTCTTCTTCTCAAACACTAGAAATTAATTATTTAATTTAGTTTTTGTTAGTTCTTTACGAATTATAAATTTAAAGCAATTCAAATTTATTGTACCAGGTAAGCATATTCATGGTAATGAATTTATGTTTGTGAATTTTTTCCAAATGAATCATTTTTAACAAAGAATTTTATTTGATATAAATGCAGTTAATTTAATATTTTTCAAAGTCACTATAGATTTTAATAATAAGCTTTGAAATTAATTTAATTTTGACTACGTTCTGTTGCTAATGTAAGCCCCAAAACTAATTAAAGTAATTCTGTAATTGGTATTGATTAAATGACTGAAAGAAATTTCATTATAATTAATCATGATTATATAAAAGTGATTTGCACTTTTGCATCAAAATAATAATATTGATTATGTACAGTAGAAAGTCAAAAACAAACAGTAACTACTTAAGACTTCTCGATAAGGAAATAAAACTAATTATTAAAACAATCAAATCAAATATTGTATAAGAATTTTTACTTGTTTTACTTGAGTTTAATTAAATTTAATTAAATAAGAACTATGAAATGAAATTCAATTTTATACTATTAATAAAAAGTAAACTCTGATAAATTCTAAATTAATTTTTTTTTAAAATAGTGCATGATTTAGACATTAAAGTTTAATATTTTTTAGTAAAAAAACAAATTTTAAATTATAAACATTTTATTTACCCTATATTTAAATTACAAAATAGATGATTGTATAACATAATTTTTTTCAAAAAATTAAGATGCATCCAGGGACAAGCAATTGTTGTTTTAATTTTGTTACTTATGTTGCTGAGTCAAAATATGGTGCGATATCTTCTCTTATATTCTTTGAATTTCCTCATCTATAAAATCAAGTTTAATTAACTTTAATGTGTAACCAAATATAAAATAGATAGTTCTGACCACTTTAATACAATTTTCTAATGTGAAAAATGTAATATAAACATTAATGGTAAACATTTTGAAATTAAGACTGTCTGCCTCAATGGATCAAAAAATGAAATAGTGTCAACAGTAAACATAGAGACAGAAATAAAAATATGATTATGTCGAAAATAAAAATAGGATATTAAATACATGAGTACACAGATTAGATAATTAAAAGTTTGGTTCAATTAGATTAAGTTACTACAATATGTTTTCGACTTCCGATTCCATCAATGAAATTACTAAATGCATCCAATATCTTTTAATTTTTAGTTACGGTCTTGAAACCAAGTTGGCACCTGAGTTGCAGCAATTAATCTTCAATAGAGATATTGGAGCCTACGGTATATTTAAAGTGCATAGTTCCAAACACAACGATGATTTTTAGGAGTCATTAAATGAGATTGTAATTTTATTTTCATTAGTTTCAATAATTTACGGAGAATTAATCAACTGACTTGTTTTTATTTTTAAAATATTAAATAGTTTTTGGTAAACAATGGTGACGTTAGTATGTTTCTGTGAAATATGTTGAAAATTTTAATTGACTGGAAAGATAGTCCTTATATAACACAAGCATTTTACTATGATATGCAAAAAACATTAGTGTTAATTATTAAAAGTAAATTTATGAGTGAAATATATTTAATAAGAATAGATGCTATTAATCACTCATTTGGCATTAATTTTAACTGGTAAATAACAGAAAGTATTTTAGTAGTTCTTGATGTAGTTGTGTGTTATAATAAATATCTTATAACGATATGTATGGATGATCGAATTTATATTTCATAGTATATTTGTGAACTATATATTCTTTAAAAATATTTTTTGTTTTCAAACAAACATAGTTCGTTAAAGAATTTACCCATGATATTTAGTTTTTTCAACTGCAATAACTTAAGTTTTTAAAAGAAAGGAAGTTTAAAGTGAATTTTCTTTTAAAATAAATCATTTTTTAGTAGCTACAAAAATAAATATTTCCAGTTGGATGCCGCAACATATCTCAAAATTTCTATCAGAAAAGTATCGTTCTTTACGTTAGACTTAGGAATTTTTGTAAGTTTCCTCTACCCTTAAAACAGTAAATATTATATGGTAATATATTAAATCAGTAAATATATATTGAATATACATATACACACATATATATATATATATATATATATATATATATATAAATTATTAAATATATGCACAGAAAAACACGTAGGAAAATTGCGTTGCTAGTTGCACATTTGCCGATATCAGAGACTAGACAAAATTGTTTTAATTTTCATGATGGTCATTAAATTTGTTTTTAATAACAAAAAAGGAAATATTAAAAAATAATTTTTAGTTCTATGTATCTAAAAATACACACAAGTAAATAGTTTGATTTAGTTACAATTTATAATATATTTTCTGTAAAATTTTAATGAACGTACTTCGCAATATGGTGATTTTTTATTATTTTTTTAAATTTTTAAAAAGATTTATGCGAATATCTTAAGATATACTTGTTTAGGAAATTCAATGACAAATGTTTATAAAAAGCGTATAAAGATACTCAAAATATTTGATAATTATATTTCAATTTTACAATTATGTATTTTAGTTATTGATAAAATCAAATAAGAAAAAATACCTGTATCTATTGATTTTAAACACAATAATTTTGATCCTAAATATATTGAAACTTTTACTATGGTTAAAACTGCTTAAAGGAATTTTAAAATATACGATTCTAGATTTTTGAACAGTTTTTGAATTCCGTGACATAAATTTGTTTAATCACTATGGCATTCACAAATAGTTTAAGATGAATAAAAAAGAATTATTAATTAACACTTTTCCTTAAATTTTTAAAAGCCAGGAATTGTATTTCTCGAGAACCAACTGAAATATAAAAGTTTTCTGAAGATCATTAAATTTCGGTTCTTTCTCAATTAAATTTAGATGAAGTATACTTACTTTAAACTTTAAGGAAACTACAAGAAATTAGTAACAGAACAAATGAAAGAGCAAACTAGAATTAAAGAGAAAGAAGAAAGGAAAAGAGGAAAGAGAGGTAGGTAGAGAGGCATGCAGAAATTAAATAATGTGTACTTTTTGCACTATTTAAAATTAAACTATTTACTCTAGTTGCGGTAAATTCTTACTACATGTCTTTAATGTTTTACAGAAATAGTAAGTCATGGTTTTCTAATTTTAACTAATAATTAATGATTATAGTTTTAATCTATCTTTCTTTCCGAAAAGAAATTGCAAAATAAATACTGTTTTTTAAAATTATGTAATATTAATTATGCAACTTAATAAACTTTATCTTTGACTTGAAATTAAAGTTTACTTTTATTTACTTTACATTTAATTTTTTTAAAATCTATTTTTAAAAGTGTCTCACAACCAAAAGGACATTTTTTATGTAACTGTATAGTTAATTCTTGATACGATGAAGAAATATTATCTTATTTCTTCATCTTTTTAGTTTGCGTGTTTTGCTTTTAATATATTTAAATTAACAGTTAAAAATTAATTATTTTTTACATATAAATTAGTTCAAACAATTGTTTTCATGGGAATATTTTAGTTTAGAATTGACTCATTATAGCAAATTTGCTGCATTTTTAAGCGATTAATGTTTTTTAAAGATACATATTATTTATTCCATAACATAATTGGAGCAATTCAATTACTTATGAATTTCAGACTAAAATTTATTAACACACCATTACACACACTTATACATATACTTCTTTTTTATTTGAACTTTACTCTAAATTTAAAACTCTTTTTGTAAATCTTGTCATCATATCAGATGGATAACTTTTTTTGTCAAAGTAAAGTAGATATCTTAATGATCTACCTTGTAAACTGCCGTACGGGATGAATTTTCACGCATAGTGGATTGTATTGATGTGTTGCAAGAAAGGAAACCAGAAAATTCTTCCGATATAGATGAATTGAAGGCAGAAGTGCACTATTCTTTGATCAGCGGCTGGAATTGAACTTGGAAATCTCTCTCTGAAGAGCAGTGCATGAAATAAGTCAAGGTTTGTTCCGATAGGTTATGATTACCAATAAGGTCATGCTTTGTTCGGATACGTCATGGTTACCAATAGGGTCATGGTTTGTTCGGATAGGTCATGATTACCAACTGGGTCATGGTTTATTCCGATAGGTTATGATTACCAATAGGGTCATGGTTTGTTCGGATAGGTCATGGTTACCAATAGGTTCATGGTTTACACACACATGATATTTTAATAAAAATAAGTAAATTTTTTTTCATTTAATAACACTGACATAAATAGTTTTTTTTCAATATATTTGCTTCAAAAAGATGATGATACATCAATATTTTGTTACAAATCAAAGTTTACAGAAAAGTGAATATTTTGAATATCAAAATTTGCAGTTTTCACTTGACCTCTATAATCAGAATAAGTTGAAAAGCATATTTATAACAAAAATATTTTATATTTAAAATTCACTGATGAATGGTGTGGACACAGTATGTGAAGAGTTATTTGGTTGAATTAAATATTATAAAATCTCGTCAATAGATAATTATAAACACATAGAAAATAGACAAAAATTAATTCTCTACTTAGTTTGAAACAACTGAAAATCCAAGTCCAGCACTTACACTTGTATGAAATAACTCCTGCGATATCTATTTCCAGAACATCTGCACGTGTATATCACTCAAAACTTTCAACATAACATTTAAATTATTTCAATAAACACAGAAAGACCGGAAAATAGCAAATTAAATGACATTACTGATAAAAATTTGTCGGAGTAAGAAATATTTGTTCTTAAACTTTCCATGTTATGCAACATAAATGTTGAAAATTATTTCTCTACGATTAAGTCTTAATAATTTAATCTAGAACAGTTACTGTAAAAATATTTGTGTTCTGTGTAATTAATTTTTTTCACACTAGAAGTATCTTAGAATTTATGAAATTTTAAACTCAAAACTTTGTATGTCATCTCCATATAAATGACATTCTCGGAATTTTTTTTATTGATTTTTATATTTTAAAAGTATTTAATTTTTTTGTTGGAATTTTTGTTTTTTTTATACACTTATTTATTTTGTTCTTTTGGTATAGCATATTTTATTTTTTGAATTTTCAATTATTTTGAAGAATTAAATGCTTTTTTAATTTCATTTTTATAAAAAAGTTTACTGTGAGAGAAAATTAACTGCATAATCAATTTAGTTACCTCAATACTGTTATATAAGCTAAATTTTTACAAAATGCACTTCCACATGAATATAAGAAAAACATGAATATAAATTAACTTTAAGTAACTTTCAACGATATAAGTGTTATGAGGATAACGAAAATAATTAGGACAATTATATTTTAATGATGATTTTTAAAACTTTGCAGGGATATTTTTTTACAACAACTTGCAATTGTCTTAAGCTGTTTTTGGAGAAAACTGCTAGTTTAAGTCTCATTTTGAAATCCAAATAATTTTAATATCTGAAGTATTTTTGTTGTTACTTTGCTAATGACTCAAAGAGTATAGCTAAGCATATTCTGACAATCCTAATTACAAACTAGGTGAGCTTCTTCAGTAATTTCTATCCAAATGCTTGCTCTATTTTAATAGTTTTCTCATACTTAAATCTTTTCCCATTTGAACATTCTATTTTTTTCCTCATTATTTATAATTGGTTCGACGTATAAGACTACTCCTCGATATCAACCTACATGAAATAATTATATTCAGTTTTCAATTTAAGAAAGCTATTTTTACATTATATTTAGTTAATTTTTTATTCAAGTATTTCGGTAAACACGTTTATTAATTCGTAAATAACAATTGTTTTAGAGATATTTGAAAGAATAAGCTTAGTTTTATTTCTTTGTTTATTATTTTATATGCATCAATATTTAATTATTATTGTTAAATTTATAGTAAAATCATTAGGAATATGTATTACTGTTGAAAGTTATTTTCCACAAATTTAGCAGATTTTTAGAAAGCATACATGCTTAAAATGTATAAATATTTTCGTCTTGCACAGTTCATTTCCACAAATAAGCCATGATTGCTTATGTTTATTTATTGTTAGAGCATATTTTTTCAAACAACCATGAGTTTGAATCTTCGATTTAAAATTACTTTTAAACCAAACTAAACATCATCCACTTTTGAAGTGGGTATTATACAAAGAATTTTTTATTAGTTTTACATTTTTAATTCTTAATTTGAAATTTATAATTATCCTCATAATTGACTAAACAGCTTAAGATATTTAGCAAGATATGCCATTGCCTTACTCTTAATTATGTTCTACTGCATTCTGTTTTTTAACATTTGTGCACAGTTTCTTTCCTCGAGAATCAGGAAGTCAGTATCTACTGGTTCTAACCATCTCATTTTGTGCCTATCCCTTTTCCTGATTGTTAGAGGATTATTTAAAAGGAATTTTTAATGTGGAAACATCATCTATTTTAAATATATGAGCCGCTGTGTTCATCTGATTCATTCTATTAACATTAAAATATCTGCGTCCTGTAGATTTTATATAATTCAATGTTATATCCATTTCATTCACTGTTGACTTCTATTTCATAAAGAATGGTTTGAAGAATTTTCTTTCAAAAATGGCTACTTTATTTTCTCCAATTTTGGAAGTGATCCAGGTCATTGAGAATTAGGTAAGTGTTGGTCTAATTATAGTTTTACATTGTAAAACTTGATAGTATCGATTGCTTGATAGTATTGAGGATTTAAAAAGTTACTTCATCAATTTTCTTGAAATTCTTTATTTGCATTCAATAGACACATTGAATCTTCTTAACTGTTAGTCAGCAGTTACTGTTGAAACAGTGAAATTGTGGGCATCCTGGAATTTCTAAGAATCTAAGAATGGGATTCATCGGAGGTTCCATAACGTGTACTGGCACATATTTGGTCTTTTCCTTGTTTATGATAACTCACATAATGTTAGCAATACGCTCTAAAAGAATAAACCATTATTAATGGCAAATTTATAAAAAACAGTTCTTGGAATGATATCAATATTGCATAAAGTTTTGCTGATGTTGAAAAAATGTTGAGTCTGATGTTAATTCCCGAATCTCTTGTGACTTTCCCTAAAAGCAATGTTAGAAAGAAGACTGTATACAAAATCACTCGACCTAACTTCATTATTTACATTAATTTCTTCTCATAAAGATCCTAAGAATTTGATTCTGCAAAATATTGGACTTACTTATTAACTGTATAAGTCTATTTAAATTAGACGGTGTCAAGGACTTAACCAGAGCGTCATACATGCGCAATTAATACTGTGTAAATAACTATTATACTATCAATTATACAAGAGTTATTAATACTATCGAATGTCTAGGATTTACATTATAATAAAATTTTGCTACAAGAGTACAAGTTACATTGTTACATTTAAATATTTGAAAAAATTTTGATTTTAGCATTTTTTATCATCTAAAAGTAAAATTTTGAAGTCATCTTGTATTCCTTAAGTAAATTCAGTATTTTAATGTGCTGCATAATATAAAGTTTGCTTTAAATCTTGAATTTTGATTTTATATATATATATATATATATATATATATATATATATATATATATATATATATATATATATATATATATATATATATATATATATATATATATATATATATATATATATATATATATATATAAGTATAATATTTGAAGAGCTTGATAAATTAATTAATTTTAACACAAAAAACATTAATAAATAACATATGTTAATTGATTTCTAGGGAAATAGTGATTAATTATGTCATTAAAATATCAGCAATGTTAAAAAAAATTATTCTCCATACCTGATTTATATATTTGTTATTGTTAAATTAAATTGTGAAATGTCAGCAAAACTTAAACTTGAAATATAAAAGTTTTAATAATTCTCTCTCTTTCGGTGAATTTTGTTAACTAACTCATCTGCATCTTGAAATTCCGTAAAAATGAGCTGCAGTAATTAAGTTACCTACTCAGTAAATCGAAAGTTTTATTATCAAGTTAGACAGCCCTGAACACTAAATTCCAAGGAGCTTAGAAAATTCTTCCATGAAATTCCGCAAGTTATTTTCTAAGCAGCGTAAGCCAGAAACAATTTACATTTCCTGAAGTGCCACATTTTGTTTAATGGGGTTTACAAATTTTGAGACATGCTTGCTCAATTTTTTTTCATATTTAGACAAAATGTCTTTATTGTGTTTAGAAGAGAAATATTTTTGTAATAAAAAATAGCGTTAAAACTTATATGCATTTGTAGCTGAAATGATTTTCTATCTTGTTTTGATTATTTAGAAGTAAATAATTTTGTAATGAAAAAGAATCATTAAACAAAAAAGGATCATTATTAATTGCTGAGCCAAATATCCTTTAATTGTTGCCGAATTGTTTTAAAACACTTCTTTTTAAGAGAGAGTTTAACAGTGTATTAATTAATTTTTATATTGGGGGGATTTAGATTGTTGTTTTAACTGAGTTCACTTATACATCACTTATTTATTAAATAATTGAACTTAATATTCTGACATAAACCATCATATATGCATAACTGCAGCTAACTTCAAAATTTAAATAAAAAAGAAACTATTTCTTATATTCCTTCCTAATTTTCTTATTTAGAAGTAAATAATTCCCATGAAATGTTGAGTATAAAAATTCAAATCATTCTGGAGATTCGAAATTAGGAAAATTGATTTATAATTTATATTTACCATCAGTCATTATTGCCAGATATATTAAATATGTTTCTATTTAAGGAAATATGCATTTTTTATGTTTATTTTTGATTTCAAATAATGAATATTTTATGCTGTCTCTTACTATTATAATTTATACAGTTTGATTGAATACAAAAATAAGATAAAAATTTTCATTTAAAGTTAACAGTTTATAAATTTATCACAAAAATATTTTGTTTCATTAAATTGCTTCCGTGATATATAATTTGACAGGATCTGTTTAGTTTTCATTTCCTTTTGTATACATGTGACCTGCATACAAATGATTAACTAACTGTAAAAACAAATTTTTGAAGTTAATTAATCATTTTTTTTTTTACTTTTTATTTTTGCACATTAGCAAGGAAAATTGTTTAACCCCCGGAACAACTTTGTGATTAATTAAACTGAAAGTGACAAAAAGATGCATTTCCGGTTCAAACAGGAAAATAACCATTAATAATCTTAAATGAGCAAATAAATGTTTGCCGAAAATATCTTTTGTTATCTTCTTATCTGAGTTATCTTTTCAATTTTTATTTACATTTTAAGCTATTTTCTTTATCTGAAACTAGTATATTTATAAACTCCCACTGTAATATTATTTTTTTCTTGAACAATTGCGAAACACTATATAAAAGTTAGAATTTATTAGGTGTTTTTGTATTTGTTTCATTAATTTTTTTGTCACTTCCACTTTCATTTGAAAACTAACATGAAAGATACTTTCTTAATCAGTTTATTTTTAAAATATTGAAAACAATTACAGATTGAAAGAAAAATGCCTAAAAATAACTGTTAGTTTGTTATTATAATAAAACCATACAACATATTATAATTTATATTATATTTATAGGAATTGATATTCCTTAAAATAAACTTTTAAACAAGTGCTTTATATAACCTGATTATATATTATAGTAACAAAAAATATTTTAATAAATAATTTCACACAATTTTATTAAGGTATGTTTTGTCACTATGCAATTATTTTTGGACAAGAACTACTATATCCTCACTCTAGATGGGAATTAGCCCATAAACGTTTGCACTGCAAAGAGTAGTAACGCTTCAGTTATTACCTCAAATAATATTATTAAATATGATTGATATCGAATAATTGAAATCATATAAGTCAGTTATCAGAAAAGAACTAGAGGGAATATTAAATTTCAGAATCACTTAAATCATAATTTATTGTTTCAACACACCTTTAATTATTTAAATAAAACTAAGGAACATTTAAATTTTAAATAAACCCTTAAAAACTATGATAATATTTTTTGTTATAATTTTATATTAATTTCCATATTTTTATCACGCATTAAATATTTTGTCCCTTTAGCCCTTTCAGTGATAAATATGTGAAATTTAAATTATTTTTAATGCATAATTTATTTTTAATAATTTATTATTTTTAATAAATAAATTTATTAATAAGTCAGAACTACACATAAGGAAATTAATATTTTTAAATGCATAGAAATTTGTAAAAACCTCTTTGTGAGCATAAATTAATTTTTCACGAAAAATAATTTGGAATAAAAACTTTTATTTTTAACTAAATGATTAATCCTTCAGTTAACATTTTACTTAGTAAAATGAATTTTATGTTAAAAACCTATTAATTATCATATAAAAGAAGGTTTTTTAAATTTGTATTTATTATTATGATTGTTTTCGAGAATAAATTAAATATTTATAATCATAAATGTCTCTTATTATCAAATAATTTCTTAATTTCTCTTTAATTAAATACTTTGATCTTCATGAAGGTAAGTTTGAGAAACTTTTATAAGATAATTTTAGCAGATTAAAATATATTCATGGATTAAACCTTTTACCATATATGATAAAATAAAATTAAAATCCAAAATTTTGCTTCTCCATTAATTTAAGTTTTTCACTCTTTACAAGGCTTGTAACTATTCTATAAAATTGAAACCCCATTGTATGGAGTAAAGTATTTTGAAGGAACACACTTCCTATGAATAATCTATTATAGAAAGAAATTAATGGTTGAAAAAAATTATTATTTCTAAAATTATTAAAGTTAAGTAAAAAAATCTTTATGAAAACTTAAATCCTCATTCGATTGATTATATAAAGTATGTAATATACTATCCTACTCTGTTCCCAAATTTTAGAAAGAATGACAAACTTTTGATTGAATTTTCTGTCAAATAACAAAGTGTTGAAAATATATTTTTCTTAGCTAGGTTTATTTCGGCAAGTAGGATTAAAATATAAAGTTTTACTCGTAGTTAGTTTTTGAGAAAGAAAAACACGAAAAAATTCGTTTGCAAAAATCACTTGTTATATTTCTTTCTGTGAAAGTAAGAGCAAAAATTGGTTGTTTCCTTCCCTGTTTTTCAGAATTTTTTTCATTTCTCTTTTACACTTCTTCACGTAATTCAATTTCCTTCGAACACTTTCTACTACCTAATTGAGCGCATGCGAAAATGAGTTACCGGGCCTTAGAAAAGTGTATGTAGAAAATTTATTTCTCTTCTCTATGTGGCAACACAAAAGCCACCTTTTCTTCTCCCGTCCTATCTAATCAATTGAGTCTGAAAGATTGGTTTGTAGATTAGGCTCCTTTTCTTTAAATAAAAAATTCAGATGAATAAAAACTTTTTTGATGAAATTGTATATCAACCTAATTAATGTCTACTAGTTAAAACCTAGAGGTCAATAGAAGTTTATTAAAGTAAATGCAATTAAAAGTGATTTGCACACAGTATAAATAAAATATAATAAATAAGTTGCTATTTTTGAAGAGAAATTAGGTTGTAATAAAAGATTGATTGGAGATATAAAACAGTTATTAAACTTTTATATATATATATATATATATATATATATATATATATATATATATATATATATATATATATATATATATATATATATATATATATATATATATATATATATATATATATATATATATATATATATATATATATATATATATATATATATATATATATATATATATATATATATATATATATATATATATATATATATATATATATATATATATATATATATATATATATATATATATATATATATATATATATATATATATATATATATATAAGACACATGTCTGCGTTCTGCGTTTTTGTATAATTCAGATCCTCGAAGTTAAGAAAAAATTTATACAAATTAAAAAAATATTATTTACAAAATTAAACAAGAAATTTTTTTCCACAAAAAGTTCCTTAATATATTCAATATTTTTTAACCAAGCAATTTTTCTAGAGCTGCAGTAAATTTGCAGTGGAAAATTTATATGAAATTTAAATAAATATCGTTCATTTTAAGTTTTCATTTGCTTATTTGTTTTCACAAAAAAAGTGTGTGAACAATTTAAATTTATTTAAAAATAAAAATTTTTTTTCTTGAATACGCACGAGGAAAGTATTAAAATTTAGATTTAGTATTTAAAAAAGACTTGTATATAAAAGCATTAAGATTTAGTATTTAAGAAAGAAGATAAATTACTACTAATTTTTACTGTGGTGTGGTTGTTGGACAGATAGAAAGGTATCAGATTAGATGAATAATGATTGGATTGAATTTGATGAATTGATTGATAGATGAACCATTGATAGTAGATATCTACTTTTTGCATGCACTTATATCTTTGTGGTTCCTCGGAAAATTTTCTAGTTTTCTTTATTGCCCCACTTTAGCAATAAATACATCCCAATATCCAGGAAAAGATTTTGGTGTATTATTTCCTTCATGGATATTAATCACCAAGTAAATGCCATAGATTTAAGTAATTAGACTTACCACTACGTGGTGTCAAAATCACTATTAATTTAGGCACATTATTCTCCGGTATCAAAAAATGCTCATTAGGGTGACTATAATTAATGGTAGCTGGATGCTGATTACGTGTTCATTTGCTGGGGGTGTGCTTGGGAGTTTCAAAGTATCCTTCCTTAGGCTACGTGAAGAAGGCACACTATCTATGAACATATTCTACCGGAAGACAGTAATACTTGTGATTATTAAAAATTCATATAAAAGCATTCGTTCATTCTTAATTAGGATCACTGTCGAATACTAGACAAGATTACAGTCTTCCGGTTGAGGCATTCCGAATTACTTGAATTAGGATTGCGAACAGTAAAGACAGGTTTGCTTGGTAATCTTTAACAAAATTACACTCATTAATTCAAAGAAATAAATATTCCATTAATATCTAACTACTGCTTTAGAATTTTTCGAGTTTTTTCGCAATACAAACATTGAACTAGTATTAATGAAATACATTATTAGAACTCATGATTGCAGTGGATGTTCAAAAAAGCTTTATAACATCTCTTAGGATCCTTAATAGATTCCATTAACGTGGTAAGCTTATCAAATTACTGTGTTTGGACACTTTCCATGTTTTTTGCGTTGCAAACACTGACCTATTATTAAAGAAATACCCTCTTAGAAGGCATATGTGCAGTGGATGTTCAAAAAGGCCTTTCAACAGCTCTAAAGCTCTTTTACATCTCTATATTAAATTAAGGTGGGAAGCGTAACAAGTTACTGTTTGGACACTTTCCAAGTTTCTTGCATTGTAAACACTGACCTATTATTAAAGAAATGCCCTCTTAGAAGGCATGCATGCACCGAATTTTCAGATAGGCTTAATCACAGCTTTAGGATTAATAATACCTTACCTCAATTTTATGATAATTAATGTTAAATTAAATCTCTTTAGAACTGCATAGACTATTTTTTTATCCATCTATATACTACAGATATTCTGTCAAATCATTTGACACCACAAAACGAATAACCTAAGAATTAAAAGCCCATTTAGGTTTTTTGTATATCTATTGCGATTTGCTTTCTAGAAAAAACATTTCAAGGATTATTGACTGTATTTACGTTTATCAATTGAGAAAATCATGAAGATTCCCAAGCACTCATTAGGCACATAATCATACACACAGCAATATATCCTTAAGAGTTATTCTTAGATTTTTTATTAATAATTATAAGAATAATTAATATTTTAAATATTACTTAAGTTAACTTAAGGTTCACTAAATTTTGTTTTTTACATCTAGCTGTTTCAAGCGTTTACGACGAACTAATCACTTAGGATGTTCCTGATAATTAAAAGACTTGTGTGTAGATGTGTGTGTATTTCATGTTTTAATTATCTTAGACAAATGTGGATATCAATAATGAGATTTCATTTGCATTTTTATATGAGAAACGTGAAAGCATTTTTCTAGAAATAAATCATTTTTCGAAAATATTTCCTTAAAAATAATCGGTATGCGACATCAAAATTTCCACCAGCCTTAAGTATTAAATTAAGTTTGCCCAGACTCTTTTCTCGGAAAAATCTTATTAACCAAATGAAAGTCTTTTATGGTGAACTAGGAGCTTCTAATGAAATAACCCGTTAATCGTTACTGCCATTTCAGACAAAAGATACCAGAGTAATGTACCACAGCGTAGCATTATATATTCGAGAATAATTTTATAAGGAAATTAAATTGCACTAAATATGCTGTGACTAGTAAATAAAGCAAAGTTTCCATGAAATTCTTATTTTTTTGTTTTGATAGTTTTGAAAAAAAATATTTCCAAATATTAGTGATTGGTTAACATTCTTTCTTAAATTAATTTTCAATTTTTCATAATTATCTTGGCGAATTCTTATTCTTGGTGCCTTTTCCAAATATAATATTTAGCTTTATCTGTTGTTAAATGTTCAATCATCAAGTAAACATTAAAATGTATCGTACAAGCAAAACATATGCATAGTATTTAAGTTTAACTATTAATCATATCGAAAATATGGCTTAATATTTTATGCAATTAATGGTTAGAAAAAAAATAGCACTTTTAATTTTTTTTTAAATTAATAATTTTTATAAACTTAAGTTTGAGAAATTTAATTATATCAATCTAGTAGACAATTTAGACAAAGTTCACGTTTTTATCAATTTTGTTTTTAATTAAGAATTTTTCATGAGAATAATCATAAATCTCACGTTTTGTCCAATTTTAGTTTTAAATAAGATTCTTTCATGATAATTATGCATAAAACTCATATTTGGTCGAATTTTAAATTAAAATAAGAATTTTTGAATAAGAATTATGCAATTTGGTATTTGCAGAAGTATGGAAATGCATTTTAACAAGTACCTGTAAAAATATTTTCTTGAAGTAATATTTACTTGAATCACACAATATATGAGTCGATCTTTCAGTTTCTAATATTTCACATACCACAAGTGAATTAAGGGGAATTAAAAATAATAAGCAGACTTTTCTTAAGTTTATGGGCACAGCATGTCCACTTTTGCACCTTGTGCCATAAGACCCATCCAACCAACCAACCATTTCTTAAGTTTATTATGTAAAATTGTATTTAAAGATCTCATTTTCATTATGAATGCGTAACGTTGATAGCTTCTTATATATTGCTTTTATATACAATGTACATTTTATAAAAATTTGCTTTGTAAAGATGATAGTTGTATTGCATTTAACAAATATGAATTTGGTATTTAACATTTATTTAGTTATGTAGTATTTGAGAATAATAATTTAAATTTATTTTTAAATATAAATATGAGATTTCTTGGGAAGTGTTTCGAAATAAGATTTGCAATAATTGCAATTTTATCAAAATGATAGCTGTTGAACTGAATTGGCATTGAATGTTACATACAGCACTTTTGGAGATTCAGATTATTTTGGGTATTTATTTGGGCTTCTTAAAAAAACAAATCGTCATAAAATTAATCATTAGGTACTTAAACGAGATCTTTGAATGATATGCTCTCATTTTAAAATGTAGAAAAAATATAATTTTACATTAATTATACAAAAAGGAACATATACCTCTTTTTGTTGTTTTTCTTCAATTCAGTTTAAATTTCTTATTTGCCTTAGAATGATAAACTAAGCAGTCGTTTGAAATAATGTTCTTAATTGAATTTTATAAACCAGATGTTTTAGCTGATTTTGTTGCACTATCAGAATAAACTGCGTTAAATTTATTTGTTATGTGTTGAGATTTCATAATGTGGATTCTTATTAGCAATGACCGATTGAAACAAGTGAGTTTTTGACTATTTTGCTTACTGAATAAATATAAAAATTAGATAATTGAATGACACATTTGGTTTTACACAAATTTCAGAACCAATAATCGATTTTTATACCTGTCCTATACCTTCTAGTGATGGAAGTTGTTTTCCTGATGGTAAATATCATAGTTTGGCTTACATTAAATGGGAAGACGTACTAAATGTATATACTGTATATTTTACTTTTAATATATGAGGAAATACTTAAGTTAGCATAAACTAACTAATAAAAATGGGGCGTAAGTTCTTACAAAATGTTTTTCTTTTCACGCTAGAATGCAAAAAAATATATATTTCATTTAAGCAGAATTTCAAACGTGATTACCATGATGAATAAGGTTCATAAAGTTTATTTTTAAACGTTCATATATTAAAATAATAAACTGAGGCAAAATTTTTATTCCATTAATTTTTAGCATACAGTTTATATGAATTACGATGTACCTAAAATCTAATCAATTAATATGAACAGTAAAATTTTTATTTTTCTTACCGGTCGATGACTTAGTGGTCAGAGTTCCTTTTTTCTAACTGTTGTTTCGGGGTTCGAATCCCAGTTCGGGTATGACTGTTTTTTTTCTGTGTTTCTCTGTCCTTTCCTCTGAGATGATGAATGAATGTGCTCACATCTATAAATGGGATTGTGTTGGATTGTCTTGGGTCATGCAATCCTTGATTTAGTATACAAGTGGTTCCAGGCGAAGATTTTATCACCCAGTGTCTGCCATTAGAAAGAAAAAAATATTGATCATTCAAATGACTAGTATATTGGTTAAATGTTTTCCATTTTTTATACATTGCTTTAAAACTTGTTCTCATTACTTATGCTTTATTTTTGTAAATTCAGAAATATCAGAAATAGTGACCATTTATTGGGCCGCTGTGGCCTGGTTTGTTAGGGCATTCGATCTCGTTATCAGAAAATAGTGAGTTCGAATCCAGACCCAATGGAAGACCCGTCGTGTTTACTAATGGAAGCCCATTAAACATGTCGTGGTCTCAATGTCTTCCATGTGAAATGATACCTCTGAGGAGACAGGCCAAGTTTGAGGCTCTCTGGTTCGATCCCTGCTACTAAGTTACGAATAACGACTTTTGGAAATACAATAGCACATTAGCAATGTAATGCTGAAACGTGGAGGAATTCTAATAACCGGTCAATATACAGTAACAGAAACAGTGATCATTAGTAACTTAAATTCATCATGAACTTTATTTTCATACGTATAGCGATTATTAAAATTTAAATTTTATAATACAACTGATATTTAAATTATTTTAATAACTCATTTTGCATAAAACAACAAAATATAATCATTTTAAATTACAGAAAGTTGTGTTAAAATATAAATTTCTTTACTAAAATTTGAAATGTTATCTTAGAAACGAAGAAATAAATACAAAAGCATCAATGCTGGTTTAAAAGTGTGTCAGATTGATAAATGTGCACCGGTAAAATTGAAACTTATTGAAAAAAGTCCATTTTATCTGAAGATTGGCTATAAATTAAAAATTATTTTACTTAAGGAGAAATTGATAAAAACTGCAAAAAAATATCGAAATTATTTCAACGCAGATAAATAGTGCAATATATGCAAAGATATTCGTTTATGAAAATTATTTTTATTATTTTTTCCATGAAATATCATCAAACTTTAGAGTGAAGTGAATAGAAATGGAATGTAATTTAAACTTTTTACTACACTTTCTTCATGACTTTAAAATAATTATATAATTATAAAATAAAAATATAAATTGTGAAACAAGAAAAAAGATTAAAATATTTCTTAAAAATAATTAAAAAAATGTATATAAGCTTTTGTTAAATAAAGTTATGTAAGTGCTTTTTGTGCACTTTCTACTTTAGTACTTTCTCAGTTAAAAATTTAAAGGGTAGTTTTCTGAGATCAACACATATACGTGAAGTTTTGATGAAACTACTGAATACTTTCTTATCTTTGAAACACAAAGGAAATCGCTTCTCTCTACGACATCATATTATCGTTAAATTTGGACAGAACCTAGGTGAGAATATTCTTTGTTGTTATCAGAGCAAGCTCAAATATGCCTTCTCCTGCTCATTAATGAGAATATTTGAACATCAAGTTGCCTTGGCGAAAAGTCATTAGCATTGTTATCAGTTTCACGCCAATTGCCTTTGGCACTCATCTATGATGTAACGTCTTTCTCCTTAAATGATTTCATTTCCCAGCAGAATATTTAATTATTCCTTATCTTTTCTAGATTAATAAAGCTATTTGCTTAAAGAACTATAAACAAATTAATTTCTATAACAAAATAATTTAAATGAAGCAATTCATTGGCTAATTTATTCCAAATAAATACGTGCAAAGAGCATATAAGTTATTGTAAATTCAAGATGTTATTTCGATCTTTGTGATTGTGGTTAAGCCAAAAGCATTTGTTTGAATTTTGAGCAACAGAAATGAGTTATTAAAATATATGTCAACAAAGGAATAAATAATAGGGCATTTAACAGTTGGTTTAAATTCACTTAACTAGACATTAGCAGTAATTAGAACTTGAAAAAAACGTACTTTCAGGGATTAACAATTATAAATATGTTTCAATCAAAAAATAATTCAAAGATAGTTGATTCTCTTGGTTCAAAAATTGATAAATTGTTCTTTATCCTTTCGATTGTATTATATAGAAAATTTCAAGCAATTTTATTCGTTTGAATAAAATGAATGTATTTTGTAATCATTAAAAACATATCAAAAATTAACTTATTTCACGAAAATATTTGCTTTGATTAATTGGAATATATATTGAAGAAATTCTGCAATGGAAGGTAGAATTTTTTTGAAATAAAACTGTGTTTCATAGATTAATACTTGCATGTTTTCTATGTTTCAGTTCAACTTATTTTTCATCTCTAAAAAAAGCAATATTGAGGATAAAATACATGAAATTCAAAATGTTGATGACATATATAGTTTTTAAGTAAAATTCCCAGTGTCTCTTGCTGGTATCTGAGAGGCCATTGTTCTAATCCTCAGTTCAATAGTTCTTAGGTTCAATTCTCACAAACCCTTGAACTGACAAGAAAACTCAAATGATTCATCGTATAATAATCTGGTGCATGAAACTGAAATGGTATGAACTGGTACTGGTACTCATTAAACTTAGAAAAAAGGTTGAATAAGCATCATGAGTACACCATCACTGAACTTAAATATATTTAAGGCAAATTAAGTACTGATGTTTTTATAAGAAAAATGTTTGCATTCATTTGTATAATAAGTACAGATTCGAACAACAAACTGGACATAGATTTAAACTTATGAACTACTATAAAAATAAATTACGTCTATTTTAAAAGCAATTAATAACTAAATATATTTGCAGTTTTAATGACAAAAATATTACATATTTTAATGTTATTTTACAAATAAGCATTTTTAAATTTTTATTTTCATTTTTGAAATTTTTGTGTGATAATTTCAAAGAATTTTGTCGTAATGAATTTTTTAGATAAAATGTTTTATTCAAATTCATAAACTAAATACAAACTTAAATTAGACTTTAAGTTTATTTTTTAATTAGTATATTTATCATTATTACACTTTCTATACGATATATTTGTTTGAATGAATTTTAAAACTAATATAAACGTTTTAACTTTAGTTCCAGAAGATTTAAAACAAATACTTTTTTTAATAAGAAGACGTCCATTAAACTAATTTTAATACTAAATTAAAATATAAATTTTAGTTGAAAAAGATAACATGAATTTTATTTCATTCAAACTAATTTTAATTTAAATTCATTTCATTTCATTCAAATTTATATTAAAAGTTTACTTAGTATTTTAATCAGCAAATTTTGTGAACAGTAATAAATATTTCGATATTTGTAATTATAACTTTCAAAAGTAATCAGACATTTGATAAGTAATAAAAGGCAACAATATAATTAAAAAAGTATGATATAAATCATGATGTTCATTTAGTATTTTAATTAATGTATTTTATAAAAAATTGGATAATTTAATTATTTTCTAGATTATTCCCAAAAAGTATTTTTAAGAAAAATTAGTAAGTTTAAAACTTGAAACACAAAATGGATTTTACTTAATGCTTAGCATTTAAGAATTCGTATTTGGTTTAGAGGCAGGTAACAAAATTCCTTTCATTCTATTTTATATTACCATTTAAAATAATTAACACTAATACTTCAAGTTATGAAACTATCAAATTTATCAATTAATGCATAATTAACCTATTAAAGTATATTATGACATAAGACTCTCTCTTATTTATCTCTTATATATTTCATTCTCATGATAATTCTTTATCATTTTTTTATAATATTTTACATATGGAGTAGTTATGAGATTATTGCATTGCCTTACATAAAAAAGTGTAACATTATACTAAAATATTTTATGGAAAAAAAATGGAACATGTTAAAAATTCATGTCACTGATACATGTTAGTGATAATTATATATAATTCATAAATGCTCAAATTATTTTATTGATAATTGCTTAAAAACATTAATAAAGTTAAATAAAATTTAAATATTCATGTTTAATAATTGCTCATATTTTGAGTGTAAAGATTCATTTACATATTCCAAATAATATATGGAGGATTAAAATTATTTTTTTAATAAAGTAATAACCAACAACTAACTAGACAACTTATTTAATAATTGTTTGCAAAGTCAGATTAATTATATTGGAACCTAGTTTGCAATCAAAACAATAACTAATTGTTTAATATTATGTAGCTCATAGTTACTGTGAAAGAATGTAATTCCTAAATTTATTAGTTGAAATTACTTGTTATGAGTGAAAAAATTGACATTGTCTGAAATACATGGTTATAAAATACAAATTCAGAAGTAATTTTATTTCATTAATAATATTAAAACTTACTTTGTTAATTTTAACTTATTGTTAACTAACCAAAAGTTAAAAAGTATTTCCTTGTTAATTATTGACTGAAATAAAAAAATTCTCGCAAGTAGTTATTTTAATGTAATTTATAAAATTTGTCTTATAAATATATATATCAACGTTTTCAACTCAATTTAATACAAGATTAGCAATTTCAATTGTTTCATAGCTTTTATTTCTCCATCGTTATCTACCATAAAAACCGATAATTAAGACATCAATATCACGTGATCCATTAAGTCCTTGTTTAATATACATACCACAATAGTTGACAGATATTTTTAAGTATTTTTCTCTACCAGGGAAATTTTTTTCCGCTCTTAAAACATTTATGTTTAATATATGATTGCTCACTTTAGCTTATTCAAGATTTTTCAAAATAAATTGCAATATATTTAAAGTGAATTTAGTTTTGCAAATATTTTTCGATGAAAGTTGGAAGAGAGTATTTTGTTAATAAATTTCTAGAAAAGGGTATAAATCAGTAAAATGCTAACACCATCTGACTTTAGAGACGGCAAATATTTTCCTCAACGAAACTTAATCAGGCAAAGTAAAAAAGAATGAAATTTGAACCTTTGAGAGCTCAGATTTTGAAATGCCGGAAATTGTACGAATAAGAGTTTTCTTGACAGTTTTGCTTCACTAACTTCTGTTTCTTTCTAAAACTCGCTAGAAGAGTTGTTTTTAACTTTTATTTTTTAAGTTTTCCAGTATATTACAATTTCATTCCTTATTTTCTTCAACGTCATAAAATAAAATTTATTATTTTGAAGAAATATTGTGGAAAATTAAAGTTCAGCTACTATGAAAATTGAAAACAAAGTTACTGAGCCTTATTAGTTTTATTTATTTTTTTTATCATTTTCAAATATTTAATTCTACTTTGATTTATATCTGGCAGCATCTAAATTGTAAATAATTTTCACACGAATCATTACATTATTAACATCATTTGTAGAAATACTAGGTACTACGGAATAAATTTAAGAAAAATTGATAATTTTTAAATATAGTATAACAATAATTTTAAAAAAATTATCAAGTGATTTATGTTAATTTTTCTGTTCAGGGATTTTATTCATTATAAATAAAAAGTTTGCTATATATATATTTTTTCTCTGAATTGAAAAGTTATAATGTTCGAAAAAGATTTTAACATGAATATTTATTTTTAATTTTGGAATAAATTACTTTCAAGCTTTCATATAAAAAACTAATTTTCTTAAAATTATTTTGAAATATTTTTAGGATATTTTTGAAAATTTGTTTGATTATTACTAAAATAAAATATTTTTACTTTTGAAACTCAAATTCAAATAAAATTAAAGAAAATGGAACTACAAATTATTATTTCATGTTGGATAATTACTATCATAATATATAAAAATTAGCTCTGTAAGAAATAATACTAAATTAACTACAGAAAACTTCATCATCAACAAAATATCATTTTATACTTTTAATACGATTTTTATTCTTTCAATGCAATACAATACGGAAGATTTTTCATTATCTCAATGAAAGTCTTTTCAATCTTTGTTCACTTAAAGTTTGTAGACAGTTGTTTTTTTATTACTTACAGATAATTCCTTTCTGAATTATCATCATTTTTACACCAGATAATTTAATTAGTAAGACTAATAGGTAATTTAGTACTATATACAATAGCAGCAGAACAAAATAATCAATCTATGATTGAAATGATTCTTTAGATATATATAAAAATAACACTGTTTCTTACACATAAATAAATAAGAGCATTTTTTATGGGAAGTTTATATTTGTGTAACAAATATTGCACATAAACTGCATGATTATTCAAATTAGCAACAGGAATAAACTTAATTATGAGCCTATTTGTATCAAAGAAATTCCATTAGTTTCATTAGATTTTATTATTAAATTAGGCAACCAAACTTTTTCCTTGAGAATATCTTATTTATCAAAATGGAAGTTTCACTGCTAATGGAAAGGTCTAATAGAAGAAAAATAGAATGACGTGTTTTATCTAATTTTCTTCAAATTTTGCTTAACATTTCAAACATTTTATTTTATTTTATTATGCCTAACAAATGAAGATAAATATTATTAATAATGTTTTGCACTTAAAAAGAAAGAACAAAATAAGTTTTGTAGAGAGTTACTGTGTTATTTATTAATTTGTTTATAACATTATATCAAAAATGAAACATAATCAAATCTAATTCAGTAAAATAAATAAATTTACAATTTAATAAATTGTAATAATATAAAAATCCCTTTGTTATATAAATTTAGAAATTTTAAGAAAATTTTTTTATTTTTCATGTTTTAAATATATTTAATATTTAGAACACATTTTTATTAAACTTTTAGTTTAAAAAACTATATTTGAGAAGTAAGGTGTATGAGATTTATTGATTTTAAAGTAATATGTTTAATAATGATACACATTCCAAATCCGTAATTGTATCAGCATTTACATAAATATTTCTAGATAGAAATTATATAAATATCTATCTATCTATCTATCTATCTATCTATCTATCTATCTATCTATCTATCTATCTATCTATCTATCTATCTATCTATCTATCTATCTATCTATCTATCTATCTATCTATCTATCTATCTATCTATCTATCTATCTATATCTATCTATCTATCTATCTATCTATCTATCTATCTATCTATCTATCTATCTATCTATATATATATATATATATATATATATATATATATATATATATATATATATATATATATATATATATATATATATATATATATATATATATATATATATATATGTATATATATATATATATATATATATATATATATATATAAATGTATGAATTAAATATTGAATTAACAAACACAAAAAAACATTTTGAAACGTTTAAAAGATGAAACTGAAATACAGTCTAAGTGATGTTTTTCTAAAGCAATGACATATGCTTCAATAATAAATTATTTATATTCTACCAATCTGCTTAAAAAGATTGCTGTAAGGCAATTTAATTTTTACTTTAAAATTATAAGTTAAATTAGCGTCACTAATATTTTATTATAATATAAATTTCTATAAGATGATATTGAATTCAAATAAGCTAAAAATATGGATGGAACATGCACATTCTCTCTTAAATCTTTAGACAGTAAAAATATATTCGAAGTGGTTCTTTTAAGAAAATTGCGTGTTAGAATCCTACTAACATAATATTGCTTACTATAACAGTTTGTAGGCATTTTTCTGGGTGAGTGCATTTCAACAAAGTGGTTTTACTGGAATTGCCTCACATTTTCTTATCCTTTTTAAGAAGTATATTGAATTCTTTCGATGTTATTTTAGTTTGAGACCTTAGAAAAATCTTACCTTGATGTGATTATTCCATTAATGTAAATAGCTAGAAGTAAATTTGGTTAAAAAATGATTGATATATTATTTGATTATCGTTGTTAGGTAATATGTATGACTATATATTTCAATTTTATATCTTGAAGTGTGATCCTAGGCATTGTTAAACAGTATTTACGTCAACAAAAGGAATTCAGGAAAAAGTAAGAGTAATCAAATTCTTTAAATTCTTCAGCTCTTGGACTGTTCGCTCTGTAATGTCAAATAATAAATTCTCTTGTATCAGTTGGATTGTGCTATCAGTGATAAGATAAGATAACCCTCTTCCAAGAAGAAAATCCCGGCTAAGAGTTTTTGTGTACATTTAGATATTTTCTAGTGTTGTATTTCGACTCATTTGTTAGCATGTGTATACGACAATATATAAACATGTAAATTCAAAATTATTGGATTTATAAAATTCATTTCTGGATTTACTATAATGCTTAATTTATTTCATTTCAACCAGGATATTATTGTAAGGTTATTTTTATAATTGATTTTAAAATAAATTTTCTTATTCACAAATGTGATTTAAAAAATTCATTTAAAAATAAATAAATATTTTCTAATAAAATGTAATAATTCTTATAAACTTTCACGTGTATCAAGCTGATCACGTGTTTCAAGCAGCAGCTGATAACCTCACTTTGTAGTCGTAAAGCAAGCAATACTAAACGAGTTCCTTCGACACGTCCATTTCTCTTCTCTATTGTACGAGTTACGATTGATGAATGTGCGCTGTGAACCGGCTTTTATATCGACTGATATTCCTACTCTCGATTGACTGGTGTCTGAAATATGTCATACACTAATTTGCTAAATTATTCTCAATTCATTCAATGGCAACGCAAAAATGGCAAGAACAGTGTTTACTTTATATTTTTGAGTAGTTGGTTGTTAATGTGTTTCAAGGGAGGAAACAAAACACAGAACAAAACCTCATGAAATGTAAAGTTTGTAAATCTTACAGCAGTCTTTGTCTATTAGATTGTCCATTATGAAGCGTGTAAAATAATTTATAATTATTAATAATTTATGTTGTTGTTGTCGTGTGCCAGCTAGACTGGCATTATGGGGTGCGCTGCTCCACTTTTCCAACTGAACCATATTTTGATGTGGAGTCCGACTTCCTCAATACACACATGCCAGAGGTACCCGTTTATAGGGTAGGCAACCATTCACTCCACATTCATACAAGGAAAGTACAAAGGCAGGATATAGATAGAGAGAGAAAGCACATCCATGCCCGAACCGGGATTCGAACCCAGGACCTCTCTATCCGCAGGCAGGCACGCTGACCATTAGAAAAGTTGAGCGGCATTAATAATTTATGAAATTATTTAGTATATTAATAATTATTGATTTAATAATAAATACGTAATTATTTATTATTTAGTGATGTTTACATTTTTCCAGATATTAAAAATCATGAACTTTTTTTGAAGTCTCTCATTGAGGACTGTATTCAATATTTTCCTAAAAACAGTGTAGTACACAATACTATTCTTACATCAACATTCCATAATTTTTGTGAGATTCAAATTAAAAAAATTCTATTTTGACTTAATGAAATCCATGATTTGAGAGAAACTGCTAAGAAATTTTTTTATCATATTGTTTTCTTTAGAAAAAAGAGTACTAGTTAATTTTAGCCTAAGTGATTTCAAAACTAAAACTAAGTTATTACAAAATATTCGTAGGATTTCTTACAGATGCACACAAATCTGGTTTACAAAGTATGTAAAAGTTAGAATGAATTTAATTATTTTTTGTTATTTTATATTATATGTTCTCGAATATATGACCCTGTGATATCTACTTTGGAGAAACTAATTAATTAGACGCTTTAAAAGTAAAATATGAGTTTACAGAAAATAAAATTTTTTAAATTAATGAAATATTTTTTTGACTACTAAACGTGATAGAATGTTTCATTCAATCTCTTTGTAATAGTATATAAACGCGTTTTTTACTTTGTATTTTTTAAAGGTCACACATATCACTTAAATAAATAATTATAGAATAATTTTAAGAAAACGAGAATGATATTAATGATAAGCTGTTATACTATTTGAATATAAGTCAATCTTAATAGACAATTTTAATAACCACAAATGTTAAAATTTTTCATCTTCATGCGTAATTTAATTTCAAAGTAATCACTTGATAAAATTAAAATGATAAATTCGCATTTTCTCTGAAAAGTTATCTTTTCCACTATATTTGAATGTGTTACTAAATTATTTTTTCATACAGATTTTCGTGATAGAAGTCCATAAATAGAACATGAAGAATATTCTTAAATATATTTCAGTAGAGAAGATTGTCTTTGTACAAATAGACACATTAAAACTTTTTCTAGAAAACTGCCGTCTGAAAAATAAGTTACTTTTTGAAGAATATACTCTTTTCTTGCTATTTTAGATTCCTTGTTGTTTGTATTTTTATTTTATGGAAGTACGTCATCTTCTGCTGAAGCTGCTGTTTATACTACCAGATGTGTTTCATTATTCAAAACTCACTTAAATTCGTTCTTTTCCCTAAAGTGAACAAAAATAGAAACTAATGTTACTTGCATGTAAAACAATGTACGTTTGAATTTAAACTCTCTTTTTATAAATGAAATAAGAAAATGCATATTTGGATATGAATTTATGTTTCATTTATTTATACAAATCTAGTAGACATGACAAAGTATTTCTTAAATTACTTATAGTGAATCTCATCAATGATATTCTCTTAAGAAAAGAGAAATCAAGTATGATCTTTTTCAAATGTGTTCTAGCATTTTATATTAGGAGCAATTCAAAGGAGTATGTTTTCAAATTGTTTTATTTCATCTTGATAATAATGTTTTAAAATGCGTTAAATTATGATAAAGATTATTTGCTACTTGTAGGATTAATATTAAGTATTTAAAAACAAGCTATTCTTAAGATATTGAAATTCTTAAATATTTTTACTATTTCAAGTTTTACTTAGTGATTCAATTCAGTAATCCTAATTATTTCAAGCAATAATTTCAAGGCGCAAATAAATGGGATTTACACATTTGACTCAATATCCACATTCTATTCTCCTTTTAAAGCTAAAGGTATCTGTACATTATTTTATTTATAGGATTGGTGAAGATTTTAATTTACAATTTTACTTATAGTTTGCAAATCTCGTTCAAAACTTATTGAAGATTATATCCAGACTGCAAAGTTTACATTTATTCCCATAACAAAAATTAATTTTCCCTATTTAAAAGATTTACTTGAGAAGCAATCGTTTGGACTGCATTTTACTGAAAAAATTATTTTTGCTAAGTATTACCATATAAAGTTTTGAGTAAATAACAATACGAAGAATTACAATTCTCGTAAGTGAACTTTGTGATATTCTGTTAAATTTTGAATTCATTGAAACACAAAACTATGCACAGTATAGAAAAATGTCAAACGTTACAGGATTTAAATGTTTACAATATCAATATTTATTAAATTATATTATAATTACTTAATAAATTGAAGAGTATAGAATCAATATTAGTAAAGTATATCTTTAAATTTTGAATAAAGATATCCATTAATGAATAATACAGGATAATAACAGATAAGAAGGAATGAAATGAGTTTGTTTGAAGTATTTTTCCAAATCTTTATATCAATCTTAACTTCAGAAATAATTTATATATCCAAAAAATTGATACTCAGTAATTTCATGTTCTAATCAATCACTATTTAAAACAAATGCTATAATACTTATAATATTTAGTAATAAGTTTTGTATGTAATTTTCCATTACATAAAATTGAATTATACCTCTATAAATCTCTGAAAATTGTATGTGATAATACTCTTTCTAAAAATATAGAAATACCTATTATTTTGAAAACTAAATCAAACTTGTATGTTTCTCATCACAATTTTGACATTAATAAAATTTAAAGTGTTCTTGGTGGTCTTAAATGTTTTAAGTTTACCTCCAAGAGAATTCCATGTAAATAGTTTAAGATGAGATTAATAATTTTAAGGAGAAGATGTTGGATTATTTATTTACCAGTTCAGATTTACTTGAAGGTGTTTTTAAACTATATTAAACTATATGAATGGAATAATTAAATTACAGATACAAAAGCACAAAACCCCATCATATCTCTAATATAATTCCTCCATAATTCTGCAAAACGACAGGTTAATGATGAATTAGTGATGTTATAGAGAATAATAGAGTTACATAAGATAAATACAGAAAAATATTTCAATAAGAGTAAAATAATAAAATAAGAGTGGCAAAATATGCGCTAGAGAGAGAATAATTTAATTTAAGGAAATCAAGTCTCTATTTGAAATTAGAACGCAGATCAAGTAAATTATTTTATCTTTCAAAAAGTTTTAATCGAAGATTCGCTGCTTTCACTTTCATTTGGTGGTGCAGTGAACTGCCAGGGAGTAAGGAGATATTTTGTAAGACAGTGAATAGGGGTGTGATATACCCTCCATAGGTTAAGTTTCTAGCATCTAGTATATGAATCTGATATAGGTAACTAGGGAATGGTCTGTGGCAAGTGATAAAGAATGTGAACAGCTGGAACCCCTTAATTCATTGGCAACGGTTGAAAGGGTTATGTGTACTCTATGTCCTGAATGTTCATTGTTTTCAAAATTCTGCCATTTCTCAAGCGCTTCATTTTTGAAAAAAGTATGCATTTTTGTCCTTGGAATTGCAAATAATTTAGAGTTTCGTCAGATTTAGTTCTTATTTTTACTAAGAATCTCCTCATTCATTAACAAGAATTTCAGGGGGAGTTTTGAGCCAGATTTGATGGATGTTATTATTACTTTGAAGAAGGTCTTGTATGATTTGAGCTATTATGACAAATCGTGTCTGTAGCTGTTGGTGTGTCATTACTAATGGTTAATCTAAAGCATGATTGAGAAATATCAATTCACTGACAATCCATTCTCACTTTCAATTGACGATTGCGAATGAAGACGCATTCACTGGAAATGACGAACAAACCCCACTTCTATTTTCCCGTTTAGATTTATTTATATATATTTTAAGATTCTGAGTTTTATTGATAGGGAAATCATTGTACTCGTTAAAGCCGATGTTTTCATCTACACTGACAATTCTTGGATATATGATGATACTGGAAATTTTGTCTTCAATCTGAATTCCATTTTCATGACTTATTCTGCATTAACAGCAAAAATAGTTTCAGCTTGAATAAAGATATTTAACGACTGAATTCAGGTGACTTCATGTACAGCTGAGGATGCAGTCTTAAATGTCCTTATAACATTAAACAGTCCTGGTAACATTAACAATAATCTTCTCTGGAATCTATTCATTTACAATTTGTTCCTTACTCTGGGACTGTTACCTTGGACAACAGCTCCATGGGTGATGGTGCATTCAATAACTGACGTCAAATGCTAGCGTCAAATATAGAAATTATTTCTTTGTGATTAAGCACGAAAAGGAAATAAATAAAATGTCCACTTCATAACACATGCCCACTTTGGAATATTTCATTTATCTAATGACCATTAAAAGGCAATATTTTCATAATGGCTAGTGGCGCTCTATTCTGAACTAATAATCCTGAACGACATAGTATTTATCCAAAGTGGAGGTATTTGCATTTGCTAATATCGATTAAAAGGTGGTGCTTTTCAGTCTAGCTTTTGAAGAAGTTTAGAGGAACTATGGGTACTCAGTCAAGCTTTCTTTCATTGTTGGTTGAAATAGTAAAAGCAAATAAATTTAGTTATCTGAAAAAGCGTGGATATTTACTTTAGATTTTAAATCGACATTTTCCTCTATTATACCCAAATTTCACAGCAGTTTTTTCTCTGTTATAAAGTTTCAAAGAATGGGTTTGCTACAGGAACTTTGGTATTTTATGAGATATCCCTTTGTTTGCTTAAAGCAAATCAGGTCTATCAACAATATTACGAACATGTGTTTTATGTTGTTAAAGCAGCTGAAGTTATCCAAATCCTGCTTTATGAAGTCGTGTGTTTTATACTAATTATATAAGTTATAATTTTATTAAAAATATTCTCTTCATGTTAAACTACTTTCTGTCAATGCAAATGTTATTTCCATCAAGATGGGGAATTGTTAGTTAAATATAAAAAAGAAATTGCACAATATATAAATGAACACTATTTGATTGCCCCATTAACAAAAGATGAATGATTTCATAAAATTTCAAATATTCATAATTATGAAATATTTTATGAAGGTTCATGCACTGAAAATATCAAAATTACCCACTGAAACGATTCTGCTATACTCAACAAAATCATAAATATATTAGAGAAAATTTAAGCACTTAAATCAAGAAATTAAAAAAATGCATGCTTTTTCTGAAGGCATAACAGGGACTTGTAGAAAACTACTTCTGTGTGTGTGTGTGTGTTGAGATATTCAAAATAACAAATGGAAATATTTTATTTTTGTAGATTTTTTGAATTTCAGTGAACATTTCTCTCATTAAAAGCAATTTGCAGAATATTTAATTATAAAAGCAGATTGTATGTGAATTTGAAAACATTTAGTTTGTGCTTCAAAATCAAATTATTATAAGAATAATAATTTGATTTTGGAGCACAAGTTAACATAAGAAATGATTAAGAATCTATTTAATTTTCATTTTCGAATAAGAGAATAAAAGGTTAACGGATCATTGTATAAATTTGTTTAATGTTTATGCATTGCAACTTAAGACATTTCATACAATGGCTTAAGCAGAGGAAGTTGAACTTTATTTAATTTTGTGTATATTGTTTGGATTTTGTTTACATTTTCTATATGAATGCATCAAGAAATATATAATTATTTGAAAAGGATTTCAAGTAAAATATTTTAAACAATAATATATCATCATGTATAAAACTATATGATCAAATTTTATAAAATTTGTTCCATATCTTTTGGAAAGTAAAGACTTTTTAAATAAGGAATACTATAAATAAGAGTATATATATATATATATATATATATATATATATATATATATATATATATATATATATATATATATATATATATATATATATATATATATATATATATATATATATATATACACATATATATATATATATATATATATATATATATATGTGTGTGTGTGTGTGTGTGTATTTGTGTATCAATGTATGTTTATATAGATTTTTATATATGTATATTACATAGACTTGAATATCATATATTATTTAAGATATTCATCTAATGTATAATGATTTAAACAAAGAAAATATAATTAAACATTAATCTAATGCATGATAAATCCCCAAATTGAATGTTAACACAAAGAAGAGAAATCGGAAACAATTTATAAATTAAATACTGTAAAATAACTCGGTTTTACGAAGAAACATTTTTTAAGCAGTATGAAAGACATCTCCCTAAAAATTTTTATTTAGTGGTTTCTCTAAAATTGTATTTTTGATAATTCCTCTTAAATTTAATTTTTCATCAATTTTTTAAATTTTATAGCGTGTTTTAATGCAATCATATTTTTATTTAACCTGTCAATGGATAGAAAAATAAAGAATAAAATTAATTAATAGAATAATGAATGTGTGTGAATTGATTATTTATTAAAAATTCAATGAATGGGTCATTGGATATTTGATGTTTACTAAATATGACTTTTAGCATAATGTAATTTAAAAGGCAAAATCATCTAAAAATGTGTTTTAAAAATTATATGTTAAGAAAAAATATTAGAAAAAAGCTAAAGTTGAATAAAAATTCAAAGTTAGGAAATTCTTGTAAAGCTTGAAATAATTCAATCGTAAACAGAATATTCACTTCCTAAAGTTTAAAGGTTAACATAACTAAAACGGAAAAAGAAAGAAATGAAAAGCAAAATTTTACTTCCGGTTATGAAAAAAAACACAGAGATGTTTTTTAATTGAAAAAGAAACGCTTTGTATGTTTTATTTGTTCATGTGAAAAAGGAAAACTCTTACAAAGTTCAAGGAAGTAAAAATTTTCTGCTAGTAAATTTACTCTCTACACGGCTACGCGCTTTAATGTCAGGGAAGTATCAACAAAATTTAATTTTATACAATGGAATACGAAAAAAAAGACTCATTTTATATGTATATTTCTGTGTGTTAGTTTCTTTTTTTGTGTTCATCTGTATTCTTTGTTACAAGAATTTATTTTTGGTTCCTAATTTAAAATTAATTCTCATGACTTAGTTTAGAAATTAAATTTGTAGTCATAAACGTGACAATGCATATTTTCAAATTAAAAATATAAATCTACATTAATTTGCTTATGTTTTATTTAAAAAATCTTTCTCATATAAGCTTATAGTAATTATCTAATTTCTACGACCATCATAAATAAAATATTTTAGAGCATAAAACAACAATAAAATTTGTTATAATTTTTCTTTTTAGTGTAATTAATTATATAGTGAAACCTCACAAGCTGAAGATTCTAGTGGTTAACTTTTGTATATAGCTTAGGAAAAATTCTGCTATTTGAAAAAATGATGTTATTATTTTTTAAGAAATTTATAACTTACTTTTCTTGCTTCAAAACTCATTTTGCTCAGAAAGGGAATTTCTACCTATAGATATACTTTCCAGGCGTCTTGGTTTTCAGAAAAATATTCCAGTGTTTCAGCTGGTTTACTTCACGTCCCAGTAAAAATTAAATTTGATTTGATAGAGAGTCAAAAACGGGTAAAAATAATTAACTGTGAAGTACTCTAATTAGAATAATTTGTCATTTATTTCTATACTATAAGAAAAGCTAAAACCATAGAAGAATATTGTTCATAAGTTATATTGTCATCGTATTGTCTTGTCTCATCAATTGTGGCCATGAGTGAAGTTGTGTTTGCTAAAGAATAAGAGAAGATGCGGTAGCGAAGATGTGATTAGTTCAAGTGAAGAAAAATTACTTAGGCTGTTTGCTCAGTTCAAGAATAATCACCTAACAGCTTTCAATCACACCAAGATTCTTTAGTATGCTTGCTGCTTACCTGAGTTATCAACATTACTAGAGAGTATTTTCTTAGATGAACAACGCATGGACTGAAGAAGAAACGTATGTTTAACGGGTATGTTTGTGAAGATTTTTGAGACAAGTTTAAATCAATAAAGACTTTCCTTAAAACCTCCTCACCAATGATAAATTGATAAATAATGCATGTAAATATTGTTAAATTTTTTCGCCATTCAAAGCTTTTCTTCTTTTTTCAGTAACTCATGAATATTAACGTGTCGGAAATAAAATAATTAAGTATATATGTTTGTCATTTATTATTACCTTTTGTTTATGTTCCTAATCAGTAACCATTTATTCATAGCACACAAACAGCCCTCTAAATCACACTAAAACTCACTAAGGGTGTGCGACTTTGAATATTCACGGCTCTGGGAGGGGGAGTATGCCGATGTCCCTCTTGAACATTTCAGAAATACACCCAGCCTAACTCTATCGATAAGTTAAGATCAAATCGAATGAGATGATTAACATTTTTGAAGTTCTATTTAGCTACAATATTATTAAATAATGAAATCAGTATTCATTTCACCCTATCTTAATATATTTTGGATCGGTGGAGCATTGCAAAAATCATAAACGAGTTCGCTGCAATGAAAAAGAGAATATTTTTTCAAAAATGGAAAAAAAAAAGATATTCTTTTTTGATTAAAACAAATCGTTGTCAGAATATAGGAAGAAAATAAATCGGGATCTATTTGTAGATTATTCTCTCCCCCTCTAAGCTAGTACACATGTAAGAAAATTTTAAAAGAGGAATGGAACCTTATTTTTGTGTTCGTGAAATGAGCAAAATTCTAGACAGATGTTACATCGCTTAAATTAATTATATCATGGAATATTAGAAATTTACAATGAGTTCAAGTCAGCATCAATTAATATTTTATTTAATAAAAAATGCTGTTTTTAAAATTTCGAGATGATATACAGCCTATGTTTTAAGCTAGATAGAGAAAAACAAGCTGATCGAAGCTTCATCCATTCTTTGAATTATTTCCTAATTAAATATCAAGGAAAAAAGTCGGCTAACAAATGGAGAATAAGAGTTTTATTTACAGAAATAGCCTACTATTACATGGAAATGTCAAGTACAGTCTATTATTTAATGAAATAACAAAACTATCTGTATGATAATAGCAAAATGCGAAATCAGAATAACTTCAATAAAAAATTTAAACAAAGCATGAAGTAATAAAAACTGTTATTTATGATCAAATAAGAATATATTTAAAAATTTCTTTTTTTCCATCAAGACTTTATATGTAATTTTAATTCTTTTATTAAAGTATACTGGTTGGAAATAAATTAACACATATTTTAATTTTTTTATGAATTGTTTGAAATAATTTTTTATTGCAATATAAGTTTTACAAATAACCTTTTCTAAAAAATTATTGCTTTATATTTATTTTAATATTTCAATCAGATTAAAGTTTGCTATGTTGACCTTTAGAAATTTCCATTAATAGTCAAAAGAGCTATTTATGTCAATTCTCACTTAATATAATTTTCCATAGTAAAAATATTATTGATTTTGGATTATATAATTTTTTTCCAACGGTTGGCATCTGGGTGAAGAACCCTATGTCACAACAAGGCCAGAAACCGCTACTCATTTGTCGTTACCCAGCGTGCACCTGTGAACCAAGTCAAGAAGGCGATCAGGGTTGCCCGCACCATACCTCCACAAACCTGGTTATATGGTGGGCCACATTAATACATCATCACAGAAGAAAGGACAGGGTCAAGTCAGAGAACAGAGAATGAAAGTAACATACATGCCCGAACCGGGATTAGAACCCAGGACACAAAGCTGAGGAGTCAGGAATGCTAACCATTCAGCCATCGGTTGGCATATAACAAAATTTGTTCTAATTCAAGTGTCAGTGCCTAGAAGAAAAAGTTTCTATATATCTATAACAATGAAAATTATGTAAAATATTCTCATCGTAATTAATTCTGTTATTCAGCACTTTTAATATCATATTTAAATTTAAACTTTTCCCATAGAAATATTATATTTTTAATTAAAAATAATTCCTGCTCGATATTATTACATATTATTTAAGCGTAACAAGATAATTATATTTATATAGAAAAGAAAAGCAAGTTCGAATCTTACGAATTGGAATATTTTAAGTGGGATTTCTTAGGTGGAGCTTTTATATTTCATGAGCAAATATTTGTTTGATTTATTCATTTTCATGTAAATGATTTTATCAAAGTCTTTTAAGAAATTATTTAATGTTATATTTATTGCTTCCTAACTGGTCAAAGAAAAAAACAAAGCATAAAATATTTTAAAATATTACATAGTGCATCGTGCAATGGAAATATTATTATTAAATTGTTTTAATGAAATTTCAATTTGAATTACATTAAATGATTTTTTTAAACTCTTGTTCAATTGTATGTATAAATCAAATTCTATAGACGAAATAAAACTTTGAATTAAATTTTTGAATTAATCTGCTATACAACAGCCGGACTGAGAATGATAAAACATATATGTTACTATATACCCCACATATATGTTACTATTCTAACAATTGGCAAATTTTTTTTTCTATTAAGTGTAATTTTTCTGTATCATATAAATGTGATCATTTTTGAATAATATAAATTCTTAATAGGAAATTCAAATTTTTAAACAAAATTTAGAATTATTTTATACACTAATGAAAAGAAAGTAGTAGAAACTTTTTAATGTTCTTTTTCAATTGACGTCTGCGTGTAAAACCCATTTAACTTATTCTATAAAAACATTTGGAATAAATTTTATTAATGTGCATTGTTTGCTGTCAAAAATATGAAATAATATGAACATGAAAAATATATTTCTCAAATTTTTTAATTTTATAACGTTATTTAGTTTATAAAAAATTTAGTTATAATATATATATATATATATATATATATATATATATATATATATATATATATATATATATATATATATATATATATATATATATATATATATATATATATATATATATATATATATATATACCAGAAAAGGTTTTAAAACAGGAAAATTTCAGAAGTCACTTAATAATTCCATTAATTTTGTTCTTCATCTTATAGCGTCAAATCTATTGAAGTAACTTTTTTATGGTAGAAAATGTATATGAAACTTCAAATGTAATAAAATTTAAATAATTTTAATATATATTAGAATGTAAAGTATTTGTGAAAGTTCCTACTTGGTCATTTTGAAATATATGCAGGAAAGTTTGAGTATAGGCAGGAAAATGTTCTGTCAAATTACCAGATTGAACTTGAGTAAGTCATTATGTTCCCATCTCACAGGAATACTGAACTTCTAATTTCACAGGTGAAAAGCCATTAGAAAGTTATCTGCTTCTCGTCAAATGCTGTTACAGCTCCATTAGCGAATATTTTCATTTTCAATGCTCACTTTTGAAGATGCGTCGCCATTATTTTCTTGCTATGGCTGCCATTTTGAAGCTTATTGAAGCAAACGTTTTAAAGTGATTTTCATTACGAGATTTAAGCAACTATTTGGAATATTGTTGGAAAATTAGTTAAAATATTAAATTTTTTTAAAAAATAATGTCCTTATATTTTAACAATTTTATGATATTCTTGACACTTTTAAAAATATTTTTATCACAGACAAAAGCATGATACAAAAGTGTGTTGAAATATTTATTTTAAATTTAATGATTTATTCCCGTATACTATACATATGTACCTAATGTACACAAATCAATTTTTATTGTTTATGATTATTTTGCGGTAATTTATTATACCTGGAAATTGTGAAATAACTTTCTAATCAGAAATCCCAGTTCATAAAAAAATAAGCTATTTTTCAATTCTTCATTTATTTAGTTTAAAATCATTTTAAAAATTCTTATAACTGAAGTTATAAAATTGCTTCCAATTCAAAATTTGCTCATTGTTTTTAATATACGTTCTAATTATTTTACGGTTTATATTTTTGTTGAAAATATATTATTATTTCTAAAATTTTGGATGATTTTATATAGTTGACTCAGTTGTTTTTAATATTATTGATTCCAGGATAAAAAATTAGAATACATTTTTTTGAAAAATAGGTAGATAAAATACATATGGCCAGAGACATTTTATATTTGCTTAAGGTATTTTGCACTTTATGTTTTTAAAATTTCTGAATAATTTTAATAATGTGATATTATTATAAATTCAATTCTTAATGATTGCTTATTAGAAATAGAAGAAAATTATTGTGAAGGAAATATAAAATACAAGGCAATTGATAGAAAGTTATAAACTAAATATGCACCCTTTATCAGGATTTGAGGTTTATATAGAGGCCTTGCTAATCTCGATTTTTTTGCTTTTTAACGAGGCCCCTCTAATCTTGTTTATGAGGCTTAAATGTTAATTTTATGAATAAAATTTCTCCCCAAGAAATTCCTAATGAGGAAATATTAAGTTTCCATTAGACTTGGTTATACCCCCATTGTATACCCAGACTACCCCTACTAACTTTATACATGTTGTATCATAACTAGAAATGCTATTAATACTTGATCTCCTTTCGAAAATGAAAATTTTAATTTTTATTTTATGACAAAATAATTATTATGAGTTGAACGACATTTATATTTATTACTAATAATTTTAGTTTAACACGCATTTAGAATCTGTAATACTAAGCGAGTTCGAGACTAGCCAGGTTCGAGGTTTACTAGGCGAGTTCGAGACTGTCTGATTTATGAGAATTTAAGCTAAATAAAATAATTTGAATGGGAATTTATATAATACACGCACGATTAAGGTGGATAATTATTTTATACACTCATGAATTCAGGTTTAATAATTTTTCTTAAAGTTATTTTGGAAGATCGTTTGAATTAGAGGTTAATAAAGATTAACATTAGAAATCAGAATCACACAGTAAATTTTCTAGAAACAGACAGATGATATATCTATCTAAAATCATTGTAAAAACACATTACAACCCATACAAACAGTTGAGAAGTCTGGATATAATAGAACATTTGAATCAGCTTGCTAAAAGACACTCTATACATTTTCAATGGGTCCCCACCCATGTTGGATTGAATGGTAATGAGATTGCCGATAATTTGGCCAAGGCTTCTTCTACTGATAACCTGCATGACAACGCTAAATTCACGTGTTCTGAAATTTCCTCAATCAAAAGGAAGAAATTAAGTACACTTTGGAGAGTTCCTCCTGCTCCAGCGTGGTACTTTGACAAAAGACCACGAGGGTACCACAAGCTCAATATATCGAGAAAACAGCGGACGGCTTTCTCACACTTCCTGAACGGCTATATTAAATCACTTACCTTTCAGCAGAGCGAGAGGCTTTTTTCAGAGTGTCATTGGTATGGGGGCTATTCATGCCTCCCCCGATATTCTTATTTGTCTAAATATTGCAGTTTTTGAAATTTTAAGGGATCCGATTTAAATTTTGGACCTACAGGACATTTTGGTTTAATGTGATGCTTAGCTATATAAACTGGAATTAGAAACAACAACAACAAACAGCAGTAATTAAATAGATATGAAAATAAATTTAAAAAAAATTTAAATTTTGCCATTGATGTTAATTTGAGATTTAAATTGATTGATAATTTGATTGTTACAAAGATCCTTCATTTTATATGTTATGTAAAAAGTATCAAAAGCTGTAGCTGAGTGATTGTTTTTTGTGTTGGACAAACATCCTATATCTTATATTTGCATAAAAACAAACATCCTATATTTGCATAAAAACAAACATTTTATGCAAATATAGGATGTTTGTTTTTGGACCTATGTTTTAAAGTGTATTCCAAACCGCTGCAATATTGATATAAGAAGTGTGAATAGAGCTTTTAAATTTGTTGGTGCGACGGCCACTACTGATTATGACCTAACTTTTGAATAGATTTTCTCCGTGGCGAAAAATAAAGATCGGAAAGTCTGGCTTTCTCCTCCAGCCCATTCCTGGTACAGTAGGTCAAAACCAGGAGGAGCATTACATATTGAGGCTGGCAGACAGGACCAAATGGCTATCACAAGACTTTTCAGCTAGGCACCTGAAATGCATGTCCTTTGAATCCGGCCGTAAAGTCTTTCCAACGTGTCCCAAGTGCCATCTGCTGCCGGCTTCCCCGCATCATATTCTCGATTGCTTGGGGCTCACTTTAGAGAATGTTCGCAACAGCCCTCTCCTGGTGCTTGACTTTGCTGGGGTGCATGGAATCATGGATTTGATCTAGCTGCCGCTAGATCCTGAAGGATTGGACACAACAACAACAAATTTGTTGGTAAAGGTTATAGAACTCTGAGATTTAAGCTACCAGCTGGATATAGTAGCTATCGAGATATTGGAGCCAGTTTTCTTACATTTTTACTGACAGATCTTTTGAATTCACCAGAAAGAAATATGTAGTAAAAAATAGGTAAATATTTTACATTGCAATTAAATACTTATCATTAATTATATTATTCTGATCTTACAGCCTGAGTAAAAGCTTTAAGTCGAGTAAAAATTTTTGAGAAAATGTAAAATGAAATTAAAGGGATTCAAAAAATAATAATTATAAAGTTTCATTGATAAGAAATAAATGCTATAAGCATAACTTGTAAATACATAATAATGAGAAACATGTGGTTATTTACAAAGTAGTGCCTGAGTAAAAACTTTAAGGCCATCAGTCATTTTTTAAAAATAAATATAATATAATCGTGTAATTACCATTGCATCTACTAGCTTGTGACAACACTGCAATAAGTTTCTTTGAAGTATAGGTGATCTTTGTGAAGATGGTGAAGGGTAAAAAGTTAATTGATCATGAAAGAGGACAGATCGAAGCTTTGTCTTCAACAGGAATGAGTAGTCGTTCTATTGCGATAAAGATTGGAAGATCAAAGACTGTATTCAACAATTTTTAAAATTGAAAGACAATTCTGGTAAAAAATAATACCTAAAGCTAAAGCTTTGTCTTCGCGTGATGAAAGAAGAGTTTGCAACTTGCATCTACTGGAAAGTACTCAACCAGGAAACTGATTCCGACGACAGGTTTAAAAGTTTATCAAAAACGATTTATAACACAATTAGAAGGTCTGGAAGGTACACTTATACAGCAAAATTTACTAAGCCTCAGTTACTGCAGGGACACAAAATAGAGCGTTTAAACTTTAACCAGAAAGTCATGACCTGGACAACCAATGGATAGAAATAATTTTTTTAACGAAAAAAATGGAATTTGAATGGACTAGATGGCTGGAATTTCTACTGGCACATGATATAAGAAAAGTAATATTCTCCAAGTGCCAATTAGGAGGAGGGTCATTCATGACTTAGAGCTCAATTGCATTCGTTTCCGGCAGAATGAATTCACAAGGATACCAAAATGTCCTAACAAATCATCTTTTGCTGGAGGAATGTCTTATTGGAGAAAATAGGAAATATCAGCAAGACAATGCATCGATCCATTCGAGTAACAGCACAAAAAATTGGTTCCAAGTCAACAATGTTGAAACTGTGAAATAGCCAGCTAGTTCGCCTGACCTCAACCCAATCGAGAACCTTTGGGGTGACTTAGCAAGAAGAGTTTATGCAAATGGGAGATTTTTTACATCAACAACAGAGCTGAAATCTACTATCGAAGATGAATGGTATAAAACTGACCCCACCCTTTGTCAAAAACTCGTTTCATCCATGAAAACAAGAATATTTGAAGTAATTTGAAGAAATGGCTCCTACACAACCTTCTAAGAATTTGTAATTTTTTTCTTATATGATTTCTGATATGTTATTTTCTATGTTGGCCTTAAAGTTTTTACTCAGGCTCAAATATTCATCTGTGGGTTTTGTAATATTTTCTAATAATAAAATATTTGAAAATTAGTTTTTTTATTTTACTTTTATTTAAACTTAATAATTATCAATCAAATGGTATTTTAATTCTTCACATTAAATATTTCGCTTTTCTCAAAAATGTCTACTGGCCATAAAGTCTTTACTCAGAATGTATTGTGTCTCTATCATATCTTTATTTTCTGAGAATTCATATCAAAATACACTGCTCAAAACAATTAAAGGATATTGTAAGTTTCACATAAAATAAAGATCTAAACGAAATTTTTTTGCTGAAAATGGAAGAAGAGAATCACAAATGAAAATTTTTCTGATTTTCAAACTGTGGAGTATGATAATTTTGAGTTCGACGTCAGAAACGTCACTTCAGTGGCAGTGAATGAAATTTGACTTTCAACTGAATAAAAGACAATGAATACAAGGATTATCGGTATTCAGTGACTGCTTTGATTCGATGAGTACGATGTCTCAGTGAAGTCATTTAACCAATTCAGAAGCTTGGAGAGTTGTTGGTAGGTTAGAAGGGGGCCAAACTCAAGCCGGAGTAGCGCAAGCCATTGGAATGTTACAAAATGTGATTTCCAGGATCTGGAACCGTATTTTGGAGACTGAAAGTGGAGGCCGAAGACCAGGGCAAGGTTGTAGACGAGCAACAACGCCCAATGAAGATCGTTATTTAGTGTTAATGGCTCGGAGACACCGAAATATGAACGCTACCTTTCTCTAACTACACCGTCGCTCGGCTACTGACGCCACGGTTTCAACTCAGACTGTCCGAAACCGGCTCCATGGTGTAGGTCTGTATGCTCGCCGACCGATGGTATGTGTTAAACTAACATCAAGGCATCGTCGCGACCGCATGGAGTGACAGAGCAACAGAGCATGTGAATTGAAGGAGAAATGAATGGAGCAATGTTCTTTTTTCTGACGAGTCCTGTTTTTCTGTTCATCCTGATAATAGGCGTATTTTCATCTGGAGGGACCATGGCAGTAGGAATAATCCAGCGTTTGTGCACGAAAGTGTCAGATTTGGCGGTTGGGGAGTGTTGGTGTATGGTGGCATCTCCATTGACGGGCGCACAGACCTCTATATCATTCGAAATGGATCTCTGACTGGTCGCCGATATAGGGATGAGATATTCAGACCTTTTGTAGTACCTTACGCTGCAGCAATTGAAGATGACTCCATTTTAATGGACGATAACTGCAGGCCACATCGTGCTATCCTGGTGGAGGGTTTCCTTTTCAAGGAAGGAATCGTACGAATGGAATGGCTAGCGTGTTCTCCAGACAAGAATCCAATAGAGCACGTTTGGGATGCTCTAGGAAGATGAGTTGCTGGCCAGCAATCCCCCACAAACTCTCCAAGAATTGGAAAGAGCTCTTTTGGAAGAATGGGACAGAATACCCCAAGTTGTGATTAATAGCCTCATTGACTCCATGCCTCAAAAGTGTTCAACGTTGCTGGCCCTCCGTGGAAACCATACCCCTACTGAAAATGACTTCCTTTGAAGACAACACCTTTTCTTATTCTTTTTTTTCTCATATGCACAAATTGTGTTTTTTTAATTTTGTACACTAATGCGCGATAAAATCCATTTTTTTCTGCCAAACATGTGTAATTTATTGTCATATAACTACTACGTCTGTCGACCACGTATCAATCAGCTAAAAAGTTTCCCAGCCACAAGATCCACCTAAAACCGCAATATTCTTTAATTGTTTTGAGCAGTGTATCTTATTTTACATGAGTGCCATATTATCAATGCTTCTTATTTCCTCTCGAAACTTGTACTTCAAATTTCAAGACAACTATATAATAACGTATGTGTAGGAGAGTACTAATAAATTTTCCTGAAAAGTTTTTTGAACTTAGGATCACAACCAACACATTTAATTTGAAATCCTATAACAATCTTGTGTACCATCATACAAGGGTTGATTTTTGAATAAATATCTGCTTATATAAATACATATCACAAGTAAAGGATCAATTTTGTAATTATGTATAAAAGAATAAGATTATGGAAAAGAATTAACATGCAATCCACTGATATATATGCGCTATAAGTGCATAAAACTCCCTAATATTCATATATCATTGAACATTTTTTACAAAAATATTTTTCTGTATTATATTTGATCAACACTTCGTAATATTTCATATATCCTTAGAAGAGAAGAAATTCAACCATCACTTATGTAACTGCTAATTACGAGTAAGCATTATACGAAGAAAAAATACAGTCAATGTATTTGAAAATCTGTTGTTGAGAGAGATTTTATATCAAGTTAAAAGAAATTTGAGTTTTAAATAACATAATGAATTTTCTGAAAGTATATTTAAACAGTTGATGGCTAATGCCTAACACTATTAAACGTTAGGTTTACAATTAAAAGTTTTTGCAAGATTCTTCCCACCCATACTTAAGGTAGTTTTAAGATAAGTGAAGCTCTGCCAAACATTGTATTCTAGAACATTTTCCCGTAGTCAGTAGACCGTGTTTACATATCATATAAAAGAAAACCAGGAAAACTTTTTAGCATTCATTTCCTTAAAATCGCATGAAAAAAGAAAATAATTACAATAATATAAATATTTCGCATTATTCAACAATAGCTTGAAACAAAACATGAAATTTCGCACTGAAGAAAGGTTTATTACAGACTTTGAAGAATTCTATTCAAATAAAAATTTAGGAATAAACAAAATGCAAATTCAGGTTTACATCATGTTTAACTATAAACATTATTATTCATTTGAACAGATCGAATTGATTCAGACTACTTTTATTATACAATTCTATTCTTATTTTCTTACATTCTTCACATATAAATTTCTTAAGAGCTGAATTTTCATTTTGGAAAATTTAACACGTTTTATTTTTATAGTGGATTTGTTTTTTTTCACAGTAAGTAAATTTTTAGGGCAAGGGAGCCTCTCTAAAATATTTTTATGAGAAAATTTTAATTTCATTTTTTACTTAAATATATGTATAATTTGAGTTTACTATGAAGGATTCTTTTGGTTAAAATTTGCTGAATAAAATTAAAGCTAGGTATTTCTAGATTAATTAATTTTTAGATAAATATTAATGTTTTTCAAGATTTGTGCTTATTTTGCTAAATTTATGAATGAAATCAAGAAAAAACTTAAAAATATTTCAATATTTGTTAATCTATTAACTCACTTTATAATAAATGTTCAATATAAAGAAAATTCGAAATATAATTTGAAATGCAAAATGAAAAAAACAATATACATACAGACCTGTATATATATATATATATATATATATATATATATATATATATATATATATATATATATATATATATATATATATATATATATATATATATATAATCGTTCTGCATTTCACGTGATATGTAAAATATAAACTGGTTTATTGATATTTTATAAATATTATTAATAGGACTTATATTAAGTATAGTTAATGAAAACTAAAATACTTATTTTCGTTTTTATTTATATTATTAGTTTTCATTATATTAAGGAAATTAACTACAATGATAACCAAATAAAACTATTTAAAATTAAAAAGAGTGCCAATAAATGTTAGATAAATAAATTCTATTATAATTAATAGAGATTTTCATTATATTTAATTTTGCATCTTCTGATGAAAATGTTCTCTATAAAACATGTCATACAGTAAACATCATTTTTAGCTTAATTACCAGAACTTCTATAAAATTATTTAAATTTTTCGCATATCTGTGGTTAACAGTTAAATATATATTCTAAGATATTAAATAAAATTTTTGAAACATTAATGAATTTAATGCATTTTAAATCATGTGTTATTTTAACTAAAAAAGTTAAGTTTTGTTTGACGGAAATTTATTTCGTATAATCTAGCCATTTATATTTCTTTTACAAAATCCGTAAATTATCGTATGCCTTTTATCTAAAGTGAAAAAGAATAATTTAAAGTTTGGAATTCGAACAAAATGTGCCTTTATTATTTTTCTGGAGCGCTCTTGGAGCTTATCACTACAATGGTGAAAAGTCATTAGTGACTTATCAGTTTCTGGACAATGGCTGTTGCCACTCAATTAATGAGCAATTTCTTTGGACAAATGATTTCATTTTCCCTGTGTGGCTCTCGATTATGTCATTTCATTGTTTCACTGAGTGTGTTATAAGGTTTAATATATGAATGCTCAAGTTTGAGGAATTTTTTTAGAATTGTTGATTGAGCGTATAAAATCAATAGATTTCTCTTTTGATCAATGTAATTATATATACATACGAACATATATGTAAATATGTATGTACGCTTTTTTAGAACAAATTTAGAGGAGAATAATGTATTTTTAATGAAAACTTTTATGTAATGAACAAATAGTAATTTCGTATAAAAAAGAAGGAAAATGACTTATATTTAGTATATTTAAAAAAACGGGAAAGAATTAAATACTTTTGAACAACTTAAAAATTAATTTTTTATACAGATAAATATATAACACTCATATACAAATAGACTACACATCAGTTATTATTTTTACAATGAAAAGCATTTTTGAAAGTATAAAATTCTGGAGATTGATTTTCAGTGTATAAATATTTATTAGTATTTTATGCAGATTGATTACTATTTCAGAAAATAATTAATGAGTTTAAAAACTGAACAGATAAAAATATTACTCATAATTGCAAATGATTTTATGCAAATTTCAACTATATTCTTATGCATAAAAAACTATTTATTGAAAAAAAAGTGTGAAGATTAATCACAACATAATTATAAAAATACTGGCAAAAAAAAAGAAATCCCACGTAAGAATCGAAAGGAAAAATCATATATATATATATATATATATATATATATATATATATATATATATATATATATATATATATATATATATATATATATATATATATATATATATATATATATATATATATATATATATATATATTGTTGTTTATGATCCTTAGACAAGCCAAGCTCGCTTTGTCGTCGGTTATGTGAATTTATATCAGCTAGGGTGCGTCTTTCGTTTGACCAGAGTACCATGATGGTGAAAATCCGAATTTTCTCTAAGATTCTTCCAATCTAGAATCTAAGATTCTCTAAGATTCTAGATGGCACCGCCAGGGATCTACTCCCTCAATTTTGACATTGATATGGAGGGGAAAGAAATTTTCTTTTGACCATTGCACCCATGGTAACTGCCCACTTTCTAGATTTACTTTTTCAATAAGCTCTTATTATTGTTATTAGACCTTAGAGAAAAATTTATTTCCGTGATTTCTTGTTTTAATGATTTTGTGACTGCCTAGTTAAGGATACTCAACTTTCTCGTTTTTTGTCCTATATTGCTAAAATTCCATGAATGTTTTCTTAGCTAATGAGGAAAGGTTAACAAATTGCAGTTTTAAAACAAAATAATTCCTTATATATTTTAGGCATTTTTATTTAAAAGAACACCAATTATTGCCTCGAAATATTTTTAATTGCTTTATGAAAGAGAAGGCTTAATAAAAACTAAATGTTTTCTCTTGCTTTTAAGTATTTTCTTTTTTAGTGACCTTTTTAATTGCCACAGTAATAAAAAATGTTGCGGGTATAAACAACTTTTGTGATACAGCTTCTTGGTTTTCATAAAATGAGTTATTTTATGACAGAAAATGTTATGCTATAAGCTTTTATACAGCTACGCTTTTTCTTTAATTGAAAATTTTGTTTTTATAATTAAGAGAACACAAAAAATGATATATATTATATCTATCTATCTATCTATCAATCTATATATATATATATATATATATATATATATATATATATATATATATATATATATATATATATATATATATATATATATATATATATATATATATATATATATATATATTACATTTTCAACATGAATTTCAGACTCTTAGGAAAGTTGCATTTTAGAAGTATCTAATATATTATGTGAACTGTGCTTTGTATTTCCACGAATAAAAATTGCAGACATATGTATTTATTTGAAAAATAATTGTTATTTCATGAAACAGTATCTAAATTACAAAATTTATTGCATTACAAACATGAAACCTTTTCGTACGATTTTCGGTAAAATGTTATTTACGTATTCTGAGTTATTTGTAAAAATTTACTTTGAATAACGACAAAAAGATCTTAAATTTTTCAAAAGTCTTAAGAATATACATACATTTAATTGCAAAATCATTTTAGATTAATATTAAGTTTTATAAAATTGTGTGAGTAGCACTAAACATTAATGCCTGCATTAGTAGGCTTTAACCTAAAAATTAATGACTATGGTAAATAGTAATTAATTAGTGTATCGGAATAATAAAAGGCAAAGAGTGATTAAAAATGCTATTCTTGAAAAGTTATCATCTAACAATTCATTTGGAAATAATTTACTACAGTTCTCTCAAATAAGTGCAATCAATCAATACTTAAAATCATGTTCAGTTAAGGTAGTTTAATGTATTTCCCAATTTGTATATTTTATCTAAGAAACAATAAGAGTACACAGTTTCAATTATATTACTTGTTTTTAAGGATTATATTTTGTCAGAAATTTTATTGGAATATTTACAATTGACTCCACACCAAAATCAAGCAAACGAACATTGTGTCAGCTTTAACTTTGTATTAAGTTGTAAGTTGAATAAGTCATAGCTTTTTACAAAAAAGTTGAGACTAAAAGCAATATACGATGCACCTCTTGTATTTCATCAGAATTATATTCTTAAATGCTAATATTCTTGACAGGAAAATACAATGAATCTTTCAAGCACTAGATACACAAAATCTGATGTGGAATTTATTTGTTCATCTATCTTTATATCTTAGCTATGATATGTGCATCGCATCTACCCTTACATCCCAGGAATTTGTGTTTACCGCGAACACAAATATACTGGGATGTAAAAGTGGCTTGGCATATTATTTGGAGAATCAAATTTACACAATACTATGCTAAATATTTAGGAATATCATAGAAAGGAAATTTCTCTTCATAGAACATTTCTCATAGGAGGGGCTCTTTTTCATACATTATAAATATCAAAGCATAGACTTCTAAATGCATTGCTTTTTGACAAATGGTATTACAAGAAACATTTAAATATTCATATTTTTTGACATACCCTGTAAAGACAAGGATAAAATAATTAAATTTTTAAGTAAGTAACTCAACTGATCTCTCACAATATGTCTTTTCTTCCATGTATGGTAAATCCTTATAACTACACTTACTAGAATATGGTATTATCTATGAATACATAACTTCTTTCGCAGACTCATATATTCTGTATGGCATTTCTTAAACCTTCGCTAAACACTCGTTCATTGACTATTATTTCCGAATGCTTTGCTAATGTTTTTAATACTAGCTTCGGCCACAAAATATTCTAGTTCAAAATCATGAATGGGTATGATTCTCAAATTTGAATTTTCCAATTAGAACCTAAAAACGTCTCTTACGAACAAGTTAATAAATAACACAAAATTGTACTCACCCCTTTCAGATATCAACGGTAATTGTGTTACCTAAAATACTGAAAATCTATATAATATGTAAATTATTTTTCTGAATTGAGAATAATTCTAGGACTTTTTCTAATGACTTTTGAGTGAAACAGATATATTTTGGAGGGAATATTCATTAACTGTCGTTGTAAAATACACTCAATTGCCACATTATTTCTATTCTGTATAAGACGTTTCAAATACAAATTATTGATTTTTCAGTTGTTAATTTCACATTAGATTATTCATGCGATATTTGTACGTTAAATAGTCTCATTTTATTATTATTATTAACATATTTTATAAGTTCTTATTTTGCTTCAATAAATTATTTTTTACTTTTAATAATAAACCATGCAGCTTGTTGCATATTTGGTGGTAATTATACTGAACAGTATAAAATATGCTTATTTTTTGTTTAGTGTTTTCACTTTTTGCATTAACGCAAGCAAATTGATCACATAAAAAGTATATTTTTATACATCATTTATAATAATAATACTTATTATCAATATTTAAAATATCGGGATATAATTGCTACTTTCCCTAATTATCATTTTTAAAATTGTAATTACATAATCATGGAGACTTGTAATGTTACTTTAAACACTTATTCATTTTATCACATATATGTTTCATATGAAGCTTTTCACAAAATTTATAAGCACTCACTAGAAAATTATACATATATCTTATTCCTGTTGTTGAGCTGTCTTCTAACTGTTATGCATTTATGTTGAAAATGAAGTATTTTAAATGATCTTATTTATTAATAATTATTTATTTGTCTTTTTTATATGTAGTTTGATTACTCCCGGTAATATGTAAGATTTTTTAATCCTTCTGCACAAGAAAAAGTAAAATTGATGGTTACTATTATAGAGGGCTCTCAACGAGCATGCTTCAGTTATCCTCTAAAATGGATTCTCCTTATTTAAAAATTAAGACGAAGTATAAAATTCTAAATCTTAGTCGGTTTCTTTGGTTTTTGGCTTGTGAATGTTTCAAATCGTCGGCTTTTGGCTTGTGAATCTTCTGACTATGAACTAACTAATTTCCAGGTACTGCAGTTCTTGTTGGACGATGTTGCTAACAATTCGATTCCAAATCAGTCTGTTTCATGACATAATTTTTCAATTTATTATTTTCAAGTTCTTGAGCTCTTCAATTTCTTCGATTCATCTTTTCTTTTCTCTTACTCATTATAGCTGAATTTGACAATAACCTTCAAAAATCTTTTTTTAATTCTCAACATTATTATTTTTCGGAGAGAGAGAGAGTGTGTGTGTGTGAGAGAGAGAGAGAGAGGGAGTGAGAGAGAGAGAAAGAGAGAGCGAGAGAGAGAAAGAGAGTGTGAGAGAGAGAGAGAGAGGAAATTATGATGAATTATTCTGTGATTATTTATTATTAAAATCAATTATTTATGTTATTTCCTTTTATATTTTCATTCGATAGAACTGTTTTAATAGTAATGTGAAATTTCATTAAGGAAGTTGCGTGTGAAAATTTGAATTTTAACGTAATTTTAATTGATATTTATACATTGTATAGGTTTACTAATATACTTTAAAAATAAAAAAATAAATGTCGAGTGATTCAGGCCTCCCCATCTCATATTTTTCGGTGCATTGGGTGCGAGAGAGGGGACATGGAGTTGAGACCGGAGGTGGTGCTTGAGAGACTGACTATTTTTGGATTCATGGGGCTGGTGTGATGGTACTGTCACGCCAGTCAGGGATAAGCAACAACAACAACAAAAATAAAAATATATTAATCAAAAACTTAATAATTTCCGGTAAACAGCTCTATATTATAGTTTTGGTACTTTATTCAAAATTAATGAAAATAGTGGGAATTATTAGACTTATAATAACATAATTATAGTACGATAAATTATAATAAAACAATCTCATGATAAAAATATCAATAAATATTGATTGGAATATTAACAATTAAATATTAATTGAATAATTAATTATTGGAATAATTAATTGATTGGAATAATTATTGATTGGAATAATTGAAAGGATATTCTCTAATATCCTTTCAAATGTAATAGACAAACATTCAATATAATTGTTTTCAAATTACAGACAGAGACTAGTGTATTGTGAATCCATTTTTTAAAGAAAATTTTAAATTGATAAATCGTTCTTGTTTTCTATTATTTATATTTAGAGATATAAATATAAAAAGATTACAAATCTATGCATTTGAATGTATATTTCTAGCGTTTAAAAAGTTACCATTTGATAGAAATGGTACATTTAGTACATATCAATATTGAATATATTTCGTTTTTAAACTATTCGCAAAAATTCAAAGTGATTTCTTTATTTTCATTTATTTTTACAACTTATCCGGTAAAGTTAATTTAGTGTCTCAAATTTTTATTAAATTATTATATTATGCAATAAATCGGTAATAAATTTTGCAATAAGTAGCCCACATTTTATGGGATTTAGAATATCAGCGGGCTTAAACTGAAGAAAATTTATACTATAAAAATGTTAATTTAATCTCTTGAAAAAAATAAACTATCTAATATATCAAATTCTTCTCTAACTTAAAATGGTATTGAAATACAAGATACAAAAACTTGGTTTAAAACATTATTATTTAATAATTTCAAAATTTAACTCAGAAAATATTAATGAATGTTAAAAGATTTATTTTTAAATTGTTAATTAAATAAAAATAGTATTTGTGCGAAAACGACCAAGAATAAATTCAGTTGTAAGTGACATTTTAAATTTTATGACAGAACAAAGGAATAAAATTTAGTTTTGGATATGGTACTAAATAAATTCAAATAAAAAATTATTATAAATTTAACAAAAGCTACAAATTTCTCAATAAAAAATAAACTTTTGAGATTTAATTAGAGTTATAAATTAATAATTTAAGAAATAATATATTTAAGTAAACAATAAAAAATAATGGTAAAAGTACTAAAGAATAACTTTAATAAAATAAATAAAATAAAATAAAAATAGATAAGATAATTGTCTGATATTTTAAGAAATAATTAAGAATATTTTGCTTTGAAAACTATCTGTATAATAATTTATCAAAGAGTTTACTGATTATTTTCTTTTATATCTTAAAATGGCAAAGCTTATGATATTAAGTTTTCTATTATTTTAAAATTGAAAACTCAAAAATAAAATTAAATTATAGTTAAATGGTTATACACCACTTTAACTACTCTATTAAAGTTGATGTTTGAAAGCTTACACAAATCTGAAGTTATTTTAAACTCTCAAAAAAATTGAAGGTACATTAAGATTCACCATTTACTTTAAAATATGTTCTTGAGAAAGAGTAATAATAAAATACGATATCTTTGTTAATTACCACTGTCCTCTTTTAATAAATGTCTTTTATATAGGTAGGAATTTCTTTTCCCACTGAAATTTTTAGGTAATTAACTTCCCCTGTTTCTCTAATCTAGTTTTTTCATTATAGCTATAAGGAATACTCCTTATAGCTTTAATGAAATAACAACTGGCACAACTAGATTTGAAACGTAATTTCTACAATAAATGAATATGGAGAAATCTTAAGATAAACATCATTTTCTAAACAGAGTAAGCTACAATCTAAATGACAATTTATAATTACTTTATAAACTGAAAAAAGTTGATATACATATTTATGAATTTTAAATTTATAATTTTATGTGACAAGTTATAATTTTTATGAAATAGCAACAAATAAATAATGAAAATATCTGTTCAGAAATTAGAAACTCAATCCTTTCTAAATTTATATTATTCAGTTTCTGCCTACTTTGCGATTTTGAATTTTACGGCATGTAAATTAGTTTACACGCCCCACCTTGTTTTAATATATTTTCTTTTCTTTTTCAGTACTTCTGTGCCAAGTGTGACGTATTTATTATAGTAAAAATTCTTGCTAGATCCGCAAATCATACTGAAAAGTAATGCAGAAAAAAGATTTGTGTGGATCTTTATTAATCAACTTGATTAATTAAGATCCACACATTTATTAATCAAGTTGATTCTAGAAACTTATTTTATTCTACAAGTTTAATTTATCATTAGATATTTGTTTACTAAAGTATAAATATGAAGTATACGAAATATTTTTTATGTTCGTTAAATAGGACTTTACAAAGTTAATGTTTAAAAGTATGAACAAATACACACTTAGGAAAATGTAAACTTCATCAAACTAGAAAAATAAATTTAATAAAATTTTATTTTGTGTTATGGCTCTCTTTAATGTCTAAATTAATCAATCTTCGATTCTGATAACTTAGGATAATTTTTTGCTATCATTAATTTTAATTTTTGAAGATGAAGAAACTAACAAAACTCCTTTTTCTACGCATAAAATAGATTGGTATTATTATGCTTTGTCTCCGTATTCGTCCCTTAATAAATGTTTGTGTTCTACTTTTATTGCATTGCATAAATACACTAATACTTTTTCTCGGACATCCATTCTCTCCAGAATTTCTTTCACAACAATAGTTTGTTAAATATTGGCAAGCATTTTTGACCACATATTCTTATACATCTGAATTAATTGAGCAGTTCATCCATTTATTGAAGAATTTAATACTACTTCAGTAACTAAATAGATACTCGGATTAGTATTTGATAAAATTTTTTATTGCTGTTAATTAATTTGCATTTTTGTCATTGTTTTCAACTTTGTGTAGATTTCCGAAAACTACAAAAATGTGTGAAAAAATAGAAATTATACAAGTAATTTCTGGAAGTGATAACAACAACCTTTCAACAACCAGCTAGGCCGTTTTATAGACAGTTGTATCACATATTATACATACATATATATATATACAAACAGCCTATCTTTCTATTATTAAAATAAACACAAAAAGTTAAAATTGTTTGTTATTGCTTTAATTATTTTTAGATTTAACCATACATTAATTATTTTTGACAATAAAAACTATTATTCAATTTATAAACGAAGCAATGTTCTTAAAATCATTTACTAAAATATATTATTTTCTGGATAGTTGGATATTGATTCAAAATTAATTGGTAGAATAATTTAATAAGATGGAAAAAATTATATAATTGCATAATTTATATTCACAGATTTATGCATCACTATATAACACTCGTTCTTTTTAATTTATGTTACCCGAATTCTCATGTAAAAAGCTCCAAATTTGAATATCTTAAGTTCATATTCAACATCTTTATTTATTAGATTATAATCTAAAAATGAATTAGCGAGCAAATTTTAAAATGCTAATTTGTATGGTATATTTCCTTTAAGATGCATAGTGAATTTGTAATGAAAGTGCTTGAAGTGGAAATACGAAATTATGAATTTTTTTGCATTCACAATTCTATATTCGTTTTGATGAATCTAATCTACAGCAGAAATTTTTTATCTTTTCCTATTGTCATTTGATAAGCATGTCAGTTCATGAATTTGTATTCATAGCATTGCAAAGAATAAAATGTCGTTAACAAAACGTTTTTATCTTTTCTCAATAAAGTAAATAAAAAATAGTTAAACTTTAAACTTTTTGTTTTTCAGAATTAAATTTGTTTCTAAAAATAAAAATTTAACTTTTACAACAAATAAGAAATTCTGATGGATTTCAATATAATAGCTACATTTTATTTCGTTTAAATTTTTGTTTCATTATCTAATATTTCTTCATGTCCAAATATACCTTATGATTAGTTTGTAAACTTTCACTAATTTCTGCAAACGAAAGCTTTCCACATATTTTTCATTTAAAGAAATTTTAAAATAATTTTGTTCTATCTTTTAAAGTATTTTTGATCTGTTACAAAAGTTTAGACATAAGATGAAAACCAAACTCATGATTTATTGAACAATAGTAAATATTGAATCAAGATTTTTGAATGCAGGATTTTTAACTTTTTAACTATATTTTATATTAAACTTTTGCTAAGAAAACTGCATACATACTTATATAAAAATTTTGATTTGTATAAATTAAAAAAAAACAGCATAAATTATTTTAAATATATAGTTAACATAGCTTTCCTGTAGTGAAAATTTCATGAAGGATAAAATGAATATTGTAGTTTAGAATAAGAAAAATAAAACTTTATTTTTGATTTAATATTAAAATCATTATTATTCTGTAAGTAGCTCTTATAATTTGATCCTTATTAGTTCATATTCTTATATTAATTTATTTGGAATTGATTGTTATGTATGTTAATGATATATTGTTAATGGCGCTCGTAAAATAACTGATAAAGTTATGCATCATAAGAAAACTGAGATTGTGTATACACTTGTGGGAATGCAATTAAAGACACTCAAAAATTCACTTATTTTTCCTATAAATGCACGTGATATTTTTTGTGCTAATTGTATTTGAATTAAATTTTTGTCTTCAATCATTTTGTGCAAAAAACTTGCAAAGAAAAGCTTATTTAGTGATTATTTACAGCATTTAGTTTAAGAAATCCAATATTTCGAATGGAAATGCTGTTAAAGACACTTACTTTAAATCTAGAATTTTAGATATTACCACTTCATTTTTATTACTAAGTTGCTTAAAAGGAGCAGTTTGTTGTCTCTGGTGTGTTAGATACTAAATATTTCAAAACATCTTGGCTCAAACACTTATTATTCAAAGGTACTTATAGAATGGGACGTAACATCGGGCTTTCGATAGAAGAGCGATCAAAATTTCGAATTTTGAAGGAAGAAGGCTACTCAAATAGGTCAATTGCAAAGAACATTAATCGCTGTTCAACTGTTGTGAGCGATTTTTCAAATCCAGGTGATATGTATGGAGTTAAGAGGCGTCAAGGTATTTGTAGTAAATTAAGTGACCGTTAAAAGCGGTAGATATTTCGTGAGACAATAAGACCTAACTTAAATTCCACTAAAATTAGAAGAGATTTAGGCCTATCTGTTACAACTCAAAGGATCAGACAAATAATCAGTCAATCTGGAGTTGTTAAATGGGCGAAAATCGCAAACCTCTCTTAAGTATTCAGCATAAGAAGGCTCATTTGGAATTTGCAAAAAAACATGCAAATTGGGACTCTGAATGGAAGAATGTGGTGTTCAATGGTGAGAAAATGTTTAATTTAGATGGACCAGATCGAAACAAGTGTTATTAGTATCGCATAGGAACCAAAAATGAGATTTCAGTTATCCGCAATTATGGTGGAGGCACATTGATGGTGTGTGGAGCTTTCTCGAGCTATGGAACAACCCTCACATCTCTTGGATCACACTTAAAATGAATTCTTCCGATTATATTGAACTCCTAGATAGCGTTCTGCTAAATTATGTCGAAGATATGGGTGAAGATTCCAGGATATTTCAACAAGACAATGCAAACATTCACAACTCTAAAGCAACAAAAGCCTTTTTCATGCAGCGAAACATCAAGGTTGAGGACTGGCAAGATAGAAGTCCGGATCTGAACCCTATTGAAAACATCTGGGGATTGATAACACAAACATTTAATGAAAACGGCCATTTTAAGCCAGTAATGGACTTAAAAGACAAAATTCGTGATATATGGACAAATTTGCTCTTAAATTACCTTCAAAATCTTGTTTTCGATGCCAAATAGAATGCATGAAGTAATTGTAAACAATGGAGGTGTCACTCATTATTAATTAATAAATTTGTTTGAAAAACGCGTGTCTTTAATTGCTTTTTCATTCGAAATTTCTGATTTTTTGATTAAAAAAATTGAACTAAATTATCGAATTATCAACTAAATTATCTAAATTCTCACTAAATTTAATTATTTTTGCAATTCTTTACACTGAATAATTGAAAACTAAAAATGTGATTCAAATAAAGGTAATTCAAAAAATTATCCTGCACTTTTATATGAAAAATAAGTGAATTTTTGCGTTTCATTGATTGCATTTCACCCAGTGTATAACCAGCACTGTCTTTTGTATCAGCAACAACATGTATCATATAATAAATTTAAAAATGCCTACCATTAGAGTTTTATAAACATTAAATAATTTACAAAAATAAAAATTTATTTTCGTTTCTTGAACTACTGAGTACATGAAGTGAATATTTGCTAGAAAATTATGTGTGAATAAATATATATGTCCTGAGTTAAAAAATGAAATCTTTTATTACAGCCAATAAAATAACTATTTTTATAACATATATTATCTAAAAAGAATAAACACAATACTGCTCTGGTTGGGAAATACTTTAGTTAAAAGCATATTTTATCACAAGTTTTATGACTATAATGTATTATTATGATATGTGGGATACTGTAATATGTGTGATAGATAATATTACATACGAAGACATAAATTATATCTTTCTTTCCGGTAAAATACTTTATATATTTCTTTCAAAAATCAAACAGAACGTATTAAGCCTAGCTCGTTGCTTATAAATTCCTCCCTAAAATTTTTTGAGTTAAACTTCATTTTTCTTTAAAGGAATGAACTGCTTGCTTGCATCATTACTAAATGAACTTGTTTTACTGGATCAAAAATGATCGAAAGTTATGTACATAGTTTATAATGTGATATAGTTAGATGATAAAATTTTTTACGAAAAAAATGATCGATAACCTAGCACTGTTATAAAAAATTAATGCATTACCTATTTCAACTTAGTACAATACTTGTTTTATCTAGTTATATTTTTAAATATATAATGTATGGAGGTAAAAACAACTAATGTTAGCGATTGACATGCAGCAAGCAAATCTGTTTGTTTAAATAAATATTTGCTATAGTATTGTACATAATAATGCTGTTTTGAAATTAATTAAAATAAATTTTAATTGTAATTAATATTGTTCGAGATTATTAATATAAAGTGAAATATTAGATCATAATTACATCAAAGTAGGATTGATTACTTTATTTTTGCTGCATTTTATTAACACGTATTTTTTGTACAATATTTGTGCTGGTGTAATCTTGTATTATTCATCAAACTGCTTAAACGGCGATCATGCTCATTTAAAAATACATAAGAAGATTTTATAATAGTGAGATTAAATTTAACGCTTAAGGCCTAAATAGCCTTATATAAAGTCTTGATTACCTCGTATGAAGAAAGTAGTAAGATCGATACCTGACACAATAGAAGATATAAGTATTGATAGAGTTTATGCAAATTAAAAGTTATACAGATATTTTCTCTAGTATAATACAGTATGAAAAGAAGAGTGTCAGTTCAAGTGACAACCATTTCAATAGTCATGATTCATTTTAACTGTCAACCATTTCATATACATAATAAGTGATACTATGTATTAATATGCTTCTTTGTAGGAATATTTAGTTGAGAAGTATAATTTTGAACATTAAATTTCTATTTTTGGGATTTGAACGAAACATAACATAAAAATTATTAGCATCTTAATAATTCATGAATACTTATGGAAGATGAAATGTAAATATTTTAAATAAAATAAATTATGATGTTGACTTATGTTAATTAACCAAATGAATTCTCCAGTTACATATAATTCTATATTAACTAAATATGCCTTATATAAAAACCATGTAGTCTATAAACAAGTAAGAATTTAGTAATATTTTATATTATATAAATCCCTCGTGCAAATAGCAGTAAAAAATATATTTCTATACTTCAAAGTATTCGAAATGAGGTCATATTATAGTTGTAATATATTTTAAGTAAGAAAGCAACTTTTTCAATAAAAAAATTATTTTTAACAATTAAATTTATTGTTACTATTTTTATTCAGACTTATTTTGAAATGGAACAACAATAATAGCTTTAAAAGAGTATTATTGCAAATATGAGTTTTAAATACATGCTTTGGGAACGAGAATTTCCATAGTGCTTGTTTTAAATATTTTTTATATTAAAAGGTTTACGGGAGGATGTGAAATAAAATAAGGTTTAATGATATTGCTAAAGTATGCATCAATTAATTATTATTTATTTTGATATTATTAATTTCCACTTTAAAAACTAGAAGTCTGGTGTTAGTATAAGTTTATCATTATATGATTCAAAAAATTTCGGAGGATTTTAATATTTATTAGATTAATTAGTACTTGTTTACTAAGACATTACTTTAAATCTTGATGAGTATAAATTTTAAATATAGTATTACATGAACATACTAGCTGATTATAAATATTTATTTGTTTTAATATGGAAAGAAATTGAAATTTGCATATTTTTCATGCCAAAATCTTTCACTAGAAATCTTCTATGTAGTTATAAATATATATATTATCTTTGTATTTCTTTCAAAATATTAAAACATCCTCCATTACCAGCTTGAAAACTATTCGATACTTAAAAATTCCATTCTGTAATGCATTTCGCGCCTCTTTCTGTTTTGCTGCTAATTATACAAAATAAATAGTTCGGAAATGAAATTGTTTCTCATGAGACTACTAATGCATAGAGGAAATAACATATTCTAGTAAATATTTGCTTCTGTTTTAAAACAGTATAAAATGCATTAACTTTAAAATGTAATAAATAAATGTTTTTTTTTTATATTTGCTTTAGAAATCACTTGTTAATATTTGCTGTAATGGAAATTTGCATAAAAATTGAATCAAAAATATGCTTCGAGAAATTTATTTATATATTCATAAATTCTATATTATATTGCTTTTTATTTATTTTCTTTAACTTTTAATTTAAGCATTGAAAATAGCGTATTCTTATTTTTTATAAAAATTTGGGGAATCTATTGAATAATTTAAATTATATTATTTGAACAGTTAGTTAAGTTTGAAGAAATCTGTTCGAATAATTAGGGACAACGAGCGTTTCTAGAAGGAAAATATTATTTTGGAGCATATTTTAAATTACACTAGAAATATTTCACTTTTAGAACTTCTCACAGAAATGTAACTATTAGGTTGTTCGGAAAGTAATTTCGTTTTTCAAGAAAATGAAAAACGTATTGCGAATAAATATCGTATTGCATTGCATATTGCCCATTCTAGTCCAATAACTTTTATCATCTTTCTTGTCATAGCACGAATTCACAATCATAAAGTGGTTGGTTTTTACTGGCAAAAAGCTGATGCAGGTGAAAAAACGAAATTACTTTCCGAACAACCCAATATATAATATTTTCATGTGCTTTTATGTACCGTTAGAGTATGTCTTAAAATTTAGTTTGTCCTGTAATAATTGTCTTAAAAAATCTGGTAAATTGAATATTCCAGATTGTTTTCATCTAATGTTTAATTTAATATTTTTTTATCTAATGATCGTTAAAGGAAATAAAAATATAAATTCATCGTAATCCTAGTTTTTTTTAACTTTTTCTGTACAAAATTATGAATAAAATGTGATATGATAAGAAAGAGCTAATCTATAAATTCTCTCTTTGTTTATATTTATTAGTATTTCCATGCATTATATGATTTCTTTTTTTATGTTATAAAACTTTAAAATCAAAATTTATCCCTTACTGAAATTTATTTTTTAAATTAGATCGCTAATATTCTATGTTGGTGAGAAAATGTCTATGCTTTATGATAATTTTTTCTTCTCAACTAAATAGTTTTCGTACTTTAAAAACTGGTAAAAAGGACAATGCATAATAATTTTAGAAAGTGTTAGAAACATTTGCTTTTGGAAAATTTCATTAGTTTGACTGTAGCAAGTAAACATTAGCCATACAAGTATATTTAATGAACTAAGTTTAATTAATAATCTAGTTCAAGTATAGTTGACATATACTTTTTTCACCAGTATTAAGTAGAGAACAAAATTAAACAAACAAAGTTAAACTGAATGAGAAAAAAATGTATTTAATGTATGCAAAAAATGTCTCGATAAAAACACACTAATGCAACGGAGTTATTTAAAATGACTCTATGGAATTTTATATACTTTATCACGTTTCAATAAAAAATTGCTTAAAGAGTAGTGAAAACTAATCTGGCATAGCCTAAGTAATAAATGTAAAGGTTTTATTAAGGTATAAACAAAAAATAAAGAGCAATGTTTACCTAAATACCCACCCAGGTCAACAATGTACAGAATTGAAATTGTACTTCAGGTAATATGTCATGTATAATATTAAATCCCTTTTCCCTTATAAAATTTAAGAATTCTAAAATATTTTACAAGTAGAATATTTCTGAAGAGTAAATATGTATTTATTTACTTTTAATAGAATTACATTTTATAATTAATGGTATGAATCAAGTAAAACCATAAATCTTCTGTTTTAGTTGAATTTGATTTTGCAAGAATTACTTTTACTAATATAAAATTAATCACTAAAATTTTTAATTTTGATCTACATGAAAAAATATGTTTGTAGAATTTTTAGTTCTCAAATATAAAGTTAAATATTCAAATTTAAGAAATAATAATTGATGAAATTATATCTTTCGTAAATATTTTTATTTATCATTTAAATATCTCTCTCTAAGCAAAGAATATAATGGCAGTAAGATTTGATATGTTTTTTTCAGTTATTAAAAAGTGTACAATAGGCAGTAAGTATTAATCCTATAAAAATAAAGGATTAAGATTAAAATAGTAAAAGTAAAGTTAAAATAGTAAAAGTAAAAATTCGAAACATTATCTAAATATATTGAAAATTTTTAATTAAAATTTTTAATGAAACTGACAAATATATGATGCAATGAAAATTAACTAAAAATATCAATGTATATATAATAGTTTCTGCTAAGAAAAATAATATATTCCTATTATTCTGAAGATAATTTTTCGTTTCTATTCAAATATGAAGAACATTTCGGCATTGATGAAAATTAGTGATTAAAATCATTCTCTGTCAACATATCGTAAATTTCTGTGTTTCTCACTGTCAATATAATATATCTAAATATTTATTTGTCAGTTTTTTATATTTTTGGAATGTTTTTAACTAGTAGGATGCAGTAACAATTACCCAGAAAATTACTTAAAATTTAACTTGCCTAGTAGGCTTTACATTAGTTTCCTCCAGGCTATAAAAAAGTAAACTAGTACATATTTCTAAAGTGATAAAAGACCATAAAAAAGTCATTTACGTTTTCATAAATGTATTTTGTAGCTTGATAGAATAAAAGTTTCTAAAAATATTTCTCCCATGAAGCACATATTACATAATTAACATAACGACTGACATTGATAGCAATGTATATCCTTATACACTGAGCAGGCATTGATATCTTTTAAATTAGGAAACTATTATTTTAATTAGTGTGTTGTATGAAATCAAAAATTTAAATATATTGCAATTGTATATTAATTGTAGACGAAGTTTCAATAACTTAAAAGCATAATTATTTCAATCTAATTAGAAAACGACTAAAAATAAGATGTATGTTTAGAAAGCTAATGTGAAAATAATGATACATAATAATATAATTGGAAATATACACCAATTTTTCTCTCTAACTTATTTGCATGACTTTACTCATGGTAATTAAATATAATTTTTGACAAAAGTTAATTGAATATTGCCACATTTCGAATGAAGTAGAGGTATTTGGATCTTGTTTTGGTTTATTTAGTTTTTAACTTTGTATATAAACAAATTGCTTATAAATAAATAATAATAAATTTTAATTGAACCAAAAACATCATGAGCGTAAACTAAAAATCTGTTGCTCAAAATTTAAAGAAAATTTCAAATCCTTTCATATAAAACTTTATGGATGGAACGCAGAATAATATTTTAAAATTCTTAAATGTTTTTTATGGAGAGTTTGCATTGCTCCAAAAGAATTATAACACCTTAATATCTTAAAATTTATAATTATAAAAGAATTTTGTAAACATAATTTTTTGTGATAGAGCAGTCTAATATAAATTTGTTATTTTGATGTACATATGTACGCAAATATATGAATTCAGGAAATATCTCTTTTGCATTAAATTGAATATTAAATTAAATAAAGAAATCACGCGCATTTTCATTTTCATTTTTTGTAAACTCTTAGTTTACATTTCACTTCATTTCCATAGCAAGAAATACATACGATATCATAAATATGCATCATTTAAGGTTTCAATTTTTCTTTAATGTTTTATTTAAAAAGTGCTAATGGAGACAGTAAAAATAAAAAAAAATTCACTATCAAATAAGATACTTTGAATGTATACACATAAAAGCTTACTTACACATAACTTTTAATTGGAAAATTTATGTATAAAAGTACTTTGCAAGTAATTTCAGAGAATGCAACTGTAATGAAAAATTATAACAGGAATAATTACATTGTTGCGTTGTCGCAAATGTTCAAAAATATTATATAGGAATTAGAAATTATTTTCATTAAATAACAGCCATGTGAAAGCAAATTGAAGAATAACTACCTATATCAATTCTATTAAGGATAATAGGAAAATAAATTCATGAGATTTTAACATTAAGTTCAGTGTAACTAATTGACATGTTTCAAATTAATCGTTATAGCATAGCGAATTTTTTACGCCTCTCTTCCAATTTATAACGCAGCATGTCCATTTTTGGACCTTGCGCCATAAAACCCAATTAACCAAACCAAACCTCCCATTAAAGAGGAAAATTTACAGGTAAACATATGACGTCCAATTGTTCTTGTATACTATCGCACTGCAATTTTGGGTTCAGAGTTTCTTGGACTTGAGGATATGATTTGACCAATGAAGGATACTATATACTATCTTATTACAATTTAGATGACGAATCAGATGAAACAACTCATTCTTGTACTATTTATGTTTGTTTTAGCCTATCAATTGAAATAATTATATTATTACAATTAATCATAAGATGAAAAACATATTCCATTTTATGAAATCTAAGAAAGGTCTATTATATGTTGATTCTAAAGGACTTATTATCATGTCAGCCGATGATGAAACTGAGGTTTTGCTGCTAAATGTCGGTGTATAAAGATGTTTTTATTAGCATGACATTTAGAATGTATAGCGCCAACCATTTACATGTGTCTTCACTATCTGTTCTCACATTTATAAGGATCAACATATTGTCAGGACAAAAAAAAAATAACCGTATTGTGTAACAATACGGTTGTCTCTTTTGATACTTTTATCCTAGATATTCGTATTGTTTCAGAATACAGTTACTATAACAACAGCATTGTGAATAGCAAAATTAAAATCTGCATGTGTACATAAATCTTCTTTTATAAGTTCGCAGAAACTAAGTAATGTCAATGTAAGCATTTGAGACTATCGTCCACGAAAGTAGAATTTAACAGTCGTTTTTGGAGACCGATACTTTTTTACATCAAACTTTTAGACTATGTGATTATTTTAAATCAGGATCTTTAAAGATTCGAATAATTCGAGAAAACAGAAGTCTCAAATTAACGTTCCTGATCAGTGGTCCCAATTTAAAACACTCCGTGCTGAGGAGACCTAATGTGTTTCAGACACATATTCAGCAATGATGTTTATCAAAATCTTGGTTTTAGGATCTAGTTGTTGATAGACATCATTGCTGAAGAGAATTTGAAATAGAGAGTAGGGCAATGATGTTTAACTGATAACGATCAACTCAATTGGAAGAGTTCAAAAAAACTGCCAAGGATGTCTCTGCATATAGACGAATTTCGGCCTACTGATACATAGGATTCAGTGTTTTTTTCTATTTAGATATATTTGATAACATTCAAGGGCAAACAATTATTGCCTTTATCATGCACTTTGATTGCCATACATCAGACAGTTCTATGTTGCGCAAGGAAGAAAAACAACATGGATACACTGGGTCGAGGCACAGAAACGTATCTTGTCAGTTAATAATTCCCGCAATAAATCAATATTCGACTGTTGGCGAGAAATTCTTTTATACTTCAGAGAAGGCACTCAATTTCAATGAGAAATTGAGTTTATTATCTACCGTTTGTGTAGTGGCAATTGCAAAAGAATCAAATGTTCAAATATTTATGGCTGCTTCAGATAAAAGGTCACGAATTCAAAATATGTCTGAGTGAACAGTTGCTTTATTATCATGTGCATTAGTATATGTAATTTACAAATGATTGACATAAGTATAATAAAAAAAGTAATTATAAAAATCAGTTTGTCATCAAATGTGCTAAAATTTATTATAACTAAATTATGATAATAAATGCAACATGATAAAAATTTTAGTAAATTAACGTAAAATAGAATATAACTAACCTAATACATTTTAATTTATTTAACTTAATTTCTATTTCTTGTTGAAATAATGTAAAAGATAAATTGTGATGATTAGTGTTTATTATTTAGATTTTTAAAAGTGTAATTTTCAATAATATATTTTTTACCTTTTTTATTATTTCTACCATGAATATAAACCATGAATCTTTATTTATCAGCCATTGTTTTTATAACAAATTTTAAAAATTGGAAAATACTTATCAATTATCCTATAAAGCTTAAGTTAAATTTCTATTGTGAATTTAATCTTCAAAATTCCCGCAAAGAGTGTTCCAAATTAAGGGACTATATTTTAGTTTTAAACTTTGCCTATCAACATACATAACCATTGAAATTCAATGCCTTAATGATTTTAAAATAATGGTACTTCGTTATAATGGCTCATCGTTTTTATATGATTTACGATTGATGAATGTGCGCAATGGACCTGCTTTTATAACGACTCAAATTCCTACTTTTGATTGACAAGTGTCTCAACCATTCATTCTAATTTGCATAATTATTCTTACTACATTCAATGGTAATGCGAAAACTGCAAGAACTTTCTTGTTCACCTTATATTTTAAATGAATCTGAGTAAAGTGGGTATATTAACTTATGATGTAAATTCCAAAAGAATATTTAAAAAATATCATACTTATAAATTTTAAACCAAAAGGTATGATTTATACGAGTATTTTTTTTTTTGTTTGAATTCAGATTTAATATACTAGAAGCGGAAAAGCTAACAATGATTCTACGTAGATAATTACACATAAAATTATGCTTCCATAATAAACATATATATTTTTGAGACATTAGCAACAAATTATGAAGGCATATAACAACTAGTAAAAATTCGTTATTATGTATCACAAGCTTGCGTTCTATCTTAAAATAAAAAATTGCAGGAGAAATACTTTTCTTTTCTGAGAAACATATAAAATATTACAATGATGTATATTGTTAAAAATTGAAGGATTAAATGCTACTTTTCTTTTCTTTCTAAAATCAATAGAATATAAAAAAAGTACCTTCAGCTTCTCATAAATAAAGTTAAATTGCGGACCTTTTGATTTCCCAGACACATTCCAAAAGTTTTATGTTTGACACATTTTGTTTCTTGTGTCAAAGAGTTGTGTGGAATGGCAGTTGAACAAATTTTATGGAGAAAACGCTTGCCTTTTGGAATGAGAATCGTTTTAAGTGTCCCCTAAATTCAAAAATGGATTTAACTTCAAGTGAGTTACGAAATCTTATGGTATAGACACCTTGTCTAAGTGTCTTTATTTTGTTACTGAAATAGTTGTGCAAATCTAAATGTGAAAAGTTTTTGGATTAAATGGTGATGAAATCAATAACATTATCCAATATAATCCCATTTTAAAAATGAGTCACTTCTCTCATTATTATCTCTTGCAGAAAATAAATTTAAATTCAAGCAAAGTAATCAATGCTTTGAAATCTTATCGTTATTAAATATTTTAAAAGCTCATTTCTAACCAGCTTTGTAAGTTATATTATTTTTATTTGTTAATTATTTTCATACTAACAATATATATGATTATCCACTACTGCTTTCTATACATACAGACAACCAGAATAAAAACTACAAGTTTTATTTCAATTTTAGATGGAAATTATCCACCAATTCTTAAATAACAAATGATGTGTGACAAATAATATTTCCCAATATCTCTTTAGAACTTTTTGATTCAGTAACTGCATTTTCTTCATATATTTATTGTTAGAAACATTTTTCAAATTCAAAACATAATGTTGCCAACAGATTTTGATTTATATATTATTGCATAGTTATATGAAAAAACTTTAAATGTTTAAGAGTGTATTATTCCTAAAATGCTTAGAGAGAATTATCGAAAATTGAATACAAATTATCACTGACACACACACACACACATCACACACACACACGACACACACACACACGACACACACACACACACACACACACACACACACACACACACACACACACATACACACACACACACACACACACATATATAAGCTAGTATATATATATATATATATATATATATATATATATATATATATATATATATATATATATATATATATATATATATATATATATATACATTATCATTTCTTGAGAAATACCTGCAGGATTTTATTTTAGAAGGAATACATTCTCTCATAAAGAAATATTCATTATACGATAAGTTATTTTTAATTAATACTTGTAGCTTTTTTCTGTACATCCACTTATATTATGTATCTTTCATTGTAGCCAAGTTAATTTTCAGTGTAACACAAGAAATTGTCTTTCTGTAGCATAAGTGCATGTTTCGCTTTTATTCATCTTCGATTAATTTTGGATTCCTCATAGTTTTACGAGATTATAAAATTTAAATTCCTCAGTCCATAGACAAGTTAATATTTCTTTCAGTTAGGTATAGTTTTTTTCATTGTAATATGTCTAAATTTTATAAAGTATTTTGATTTTATTTTTTTAATTTTAATGTATAACCATTGTACTATTTATTTAAACTATATTTTTCCGTAACTTAAATATTAAAATTTAATTTTAAAATAAATATATACTATCAATTAATGTATGAAAAATGTAGTTCTTAAATGTATTAATTATGTATTTCTAAAGCATTAAAATTATTTCGAATTTATAAACATTGAAAAAGTTTAAAAAGTTGAGATAATAATGAAAAATTAATTTTCAATTATTTCCAGTTTCAGATGCCTTGAATAATTACTCAAAAAGCTGTCTTATTAAAGATATCACTTTATGAAGTATCTAAAATCTTTGGAAATATTTAAATCTTAGTGTTACTTTTTTTTACAAATAAGATTTGTGCGAGCTTTTTTTATGAATATTTTTCTTAATGTTTCATAATTTTGAAAAATAGTTACTTTTTTGAATTTTATAATTTTAATATTTTTTACCCTTTCATTCCTTCAGTGAGTCAATAAAATGAGTACGTAGCATGCTTGGGAACTAAACACCGTGGGTTTCGCTGACCACCAAATCGTGACACATGCTTTGCAGTGATATGCACTGCTGGCTTTGGCCTCCGTGGATTGCCATGACAAAGAGTTTAATAGTTTTAATTTTAAAATTTACAACACGTGATATACAATATGTGAATGTACGCTGCTGGCCACTGTAAATGCAGTACCCTGAAGGAAGCATGGAAATTACATGAAATTTACAACATGCATTAGTGGTATCAAATGAGTAAAAGCCCATGTGGGAACCACAGGCAACGAAAAAGCAGACTAAGCATATAAAAATGTCATCATTTCTGACGACCCAATCACAATTATACCCCTTCCACGATGTTCAACAAAAGCTACCCTCAGGAACTGGGTAATGAAGAACTGGCAGAAAAACTGGAACAACAGTAATACAGGACGCTCTATATCTGATTTAGAACCCAATATTTCAATGCATCCCCTACATTGGTCCAGAAATAAAATACTTTTTATCACTGGCCATGGGCCCTTCCCCATTTATTTTAAGCGTTTTAACATAGCATCAATCTGCTACTACACATGTGGAGAGGAGGGAAACCCTCTTCATAACTTGACCAATTGTACATTTACTGTCTTGACCACTTGTACATTACATCTTGGCATTTAGCGGCTCCAGCAGCTCAAAGGGAAAAACTTTTAAAAAGAATGTCTAGGAAAATCAACATTCCAGGCAAAAGCTGAACAGGCTAATGCATTTTTTAATTGAACCTGAGCAACAGTTCACTTGGTTTGAAACCACTAATTGACCTGTTACTTGTATCTTTTATACCTGATGTAAATACTTTAATTTGTTTTATCTATTTTTTCATTTTGTTTATTTGTGTTTAGAAGGGCTAAGATTCCCTTATTGTAGTTATAAAATAATTTCAAATAATTTATCAAGTGATCTCTACCTAAACTGGTAAAGCTCATCCGAGCTATGAATAGGGAGATCTGCTGGAGCAAAACGAAAACATATATTAGATGAAGTGAGATTTGCAAATCATCAGAGTTTCAGGGCAGACACACATCGCGCATGCTTGTGGCGCCACTTCAAAGCGCTATCCAATGCTTGGAGATTTCTACTTTTTCAAGTTCAATTGTGTTTTTTTTAAATAATCAATTATGCCTTGTAAAATGCAGAAACCATTTTTTGATAAAGTATCCGAGTTCGATAGAGGAAGGATTGTGGAAGGATAAACAAAATGGAAACAAATGGTTAAATCTGTAACTAATAAGATTATTTTGGTTTCAAATAAACTTTTTTATATTTATTTGATCTTTGAATTAATAATCACATGAACTTAAATTAAACATTAAATTCAAATGCTTATATTACAGTAAAAATAAAAAACTTAGATTACTAGCTACTTAAAATAACTCTTAGAAATTCTGTAAGCCTTACTTTTGTATTTAACTGTTGGCCTATTAAGCTCTTCAGGAAAACAGCCGTAAAAGGAAATTTAAATGGTGACTTCACATTTTAACTATTGAATTAAAAATATTTTCAATTTAATGTTGTCTTATTCTTAAAAATTTTAATATAAAAGTAAACTTTAATTTCTTCTTTTATTTTAAAATGTTTCTTACTTTCAAGCAATAATTATTTTTTAATTTTAATATTTCTTAAGTAGGAAGAACAATTTCACTTTTCATATTGTGAAATGTGATTAATCAATGTTTTAAATGAACTTTTTATTGAAAAAATAATTTGTAGTGTTTATTTATTTACTCCCAAACTACTCTTTCATGACATGTTAGGAGATTAAATAGACAATTCAATAATGTAAATTCCATACTTAAAAAGTTATTTTTGGAATTTTTATGTTTATGAAAATGAATGAATTTATTTTTGAATAATTATTGTTTCTGACAAAATTCCATGATTGAAAAACAGTACATGTAATTCCAAATGTATGAATTTACCAATATGAAACTTTGTTTTTAAAATCATTCATTTGTTTTTGAAAATCTGTTACTTCCGTACAATAATTTTATTATTTTGAGCAGACTAAAATTTTTATCAAAGTTTACAAATAATCAAAAATATATTCCATATTCTTGAAAATCGATTTTAAGTCACCGATTAGCATTGTCGGTGTAAAGAAATATGATCGCAAATCATTTAAAGCTTATGCTCAATTCCTGAAAATTACCATGCATATTTAATATCATGTAAGGGAGTCCATCAATACGCGGAAGTGCAGCAGCAAGACAGACGTGGCATTGACTTTATGAAAATTGGGATGTGAATTGAATATAACATTTTTTTATTCTATTATGAAATGTTTTGCTTGTTCTGGAATAAAAAAAATGACCTATGAATATTATCAATAGTTCTAGATTCATATACTTTATTGTACTATTTAATTTATCAAATAGAATTTTAAAAAGATATAAATAAGACACAAATAATATTATTCTGCTTAATAAAAAATCATTGGATCCTGAACTTTATTACATTAAGTGTTTGTGAACACATTTATGATTCTGTAATTTCTAACGAGTTCAACATGTACATCTCAGACTATATATATATATTCATAGGCAGATTTTACAGAAAAATATTACTTCAATTAGTTAAATATAATCTACTATTGATATTTCTAAGAAATATGCATAAAAAAATAAAGTTTTTGAAATCATTCATTTTCATTTTATTATAAGTTTTCAAAGATTTAATATGTTTATTGAAACTGATACTAAATTTGAAGTCTTATATTTTTGGAAATTATTCATATAAATCTTGGACATTAGGAACCTCTTATTGCATAGTTTTCTAGGCGTAAGCCATACCACAAAAACATATTTTTCTTCAGTGGCTTGAAAGAGCATTTCTGTACATTCGCGCTAATTAAGATATATGCACATTGTGACTTGTGTGCGATAAGAACGAAATTACCACCATTAGTAGGAAACAAGTAATGAATGGTTGCTTAGAAAGTGTGCTTGTTAATTCTGAAAAATACTTAAGAATAGCATAAATAAAAATAGGACATAAAAATTGAAAGGGTCTAGAATGAGAACAATATATTATTTTTGATAATATTTGGTTTAGTTTTTTGTAGGAAAAATAAAAAAATGCTCTTCATAATTAAAACGTTCCACACAAAGGGTAAGCAGTGCGTTTCTTATTTGAAATTTTATGCAGCTTTTATTGTATTTACTACTTTTTTTCAAGAAAACAATCGAAAAATTTCTAAAAGGACACATTTTCATGCATTAAGTGGGAAGATTACTAACATTTCACGTTCTTACTAATTTAAAGATGTAGTTGAAATAAGCTTCAATCATCAAGCAAATAGGATAAAAAAATTTCATAAATTCTTTGATTCACAATAAAATTGAATCCCTAAGCAAACAGGAATACTGTGATCAACTGTAAATTTATACAAGGCAATGTAGATACTTTAGACAAATTTAAGTGCTATAGTATTATAAATAAAATATCTATACACAACAGTAATAAAATAGTTCGGTTTTAATACTATTATTGTATAGCGACTGCTTTAATATTTAATTTTTGAACTTTGGGGTCTTACTTGATTGCTAATAATTAATTCAAAATTAAATGAGAGACTGAATGTGTTTCAAAGTGTTTCATTCTGTATTAATAAAGAAATATTAATGTTGAACATATAGCATCAAACATCATTATATGACTCCGTAAAGTAGTATAAAAATGCTCTTAATTGCTAAATATTGCACTTTACATAAATGATGCGAAATAATGAATGAATGACTGCTGAATGTTACATCTTAAATGAATAACTTAATAAAGAAATGTACTATGTTGCAAGTTAGTTGATGTTTAAATTTTTTCAGAAGGCGATTTTAAGATAAATTACATTTATTTCAGATAACGCAAGTTCATAGGAACAAAGAAATTTATGAGGACAGAAAGAGCGCGTCCTCTTAGCATGAGATTTAGAGAGCAAGTGTTTGGTTTAGATCTCACCGAGAAGAAGTATGAACCACGCCTACAAAGTATGCTGATTTGTTGATTACATTTCATGAATTTAATACCACTGGCACAGAAATTTGATAGACAAGTTTTTAGTTTCACTATGCAAATTTCAGTTTTACTTCACGAATTCAAGTGTTTTGTAAAAAGTCAAGAATTTCTCAGAAAAGATGTGATGAGTCACCACAGTACCAAATTATTTTCTTTATATTTTGAAAAAGAAATACAAACCAAGCAATTCCTTATGCCGATATCAAGCATTGTATCTCTGTACATACGCGTTTCATTTGGCAGATTTCTTGGAATACGCAAGTGACAAACAAATATTTCTGTATTAAATCTTTCATTCGGAATCGGAGTAGTATCTCATACAGACGTGCTGACGTTATTTTATCCAAACTATGAAGTGATCAAACATGCTTGATGCATATTTATATTTTATTTAAGGAGCCTGCACATCTGTATTCGAATTGTAAAGTAATTTTGGCTATATACCATATCTTAATTGAATCTACTAATAGTAACCACCTTCGTCTTACCTTTTTTCATAGTACTGTCTTAAATTTAATAGACTTGATTGGGGAAACACCTCATCTAAATCTCTTTGCTTTCTTAAAAACAATCGGAGTTTTTCACTACCTATAAATTCATTGTTTTGTTTCAAGTTTATTTTTAAAACAAGATTTAAAAAGTTATATTTTTTTACTGCAACAAAACTGTGTTTGCCAATTTTATAATAGACATTTTACATATTTTATTCTGATTTGATTAAATTCTAAGCATTCGTTCTTAGTGCAGTTTTTATTTTAAATTTTGCGGCAGAGAAAGACACTTACTCACTTTCAAAAGAATGTTTTTCAATATTGCTTGATCATAAGAACTAGTAAACTCAGAAACCATTACAAATATTTTTGCAATTAAAAAAGAAAATCGTGTATTGAATTTTAATTTCCAGCATTTATGTCCCTAATGGAAGAAAAATTATGTAAAAATAAACAAATTTTTACACCTGTGCTTATTATATCGAATTATAGCTTATTTTTAGAGTTAAATACAGTTTTTAAAATTTTTATGAAGAAATTTCATTAAAAATAAAGAGTGGTGTGTATTTAAAATTTTGAAATATTTCTCCAAAACTGATCTAGCACATTTTAGTCACCTTCAAATTTTTAATTCTTGAAAATTTTGTAATATTCATATTTTGCCCAAGATCCTGAAAATTTTGTTAACGAGATTAAGAAAACATATTTATAAAAATAGCTGATTTTGCCTTCCAAAATGCTACATAATTTTCATTTTTCTTCATTTAAAACGATCGTAATTATTACAAAAAAATTTTAGTGATTTTAACCCTAATCTGTTGGTTCTATTAGGTATTATAGATTTTTTAATCACTGAAAGAGATTATACTTTTCCAGAATCAAATCTTGCGTAAGTTTAGACAATGACTGATTCAAGTAATTTCTTCTCTCAGAGTTGCTACCAGACAAAATCTTATCTTCACGAGGAAAAACTACAGAGAGGGAATGGTATCATGTTTTATATACTTTTGTTCAATTTCTTAAACTGTGATTTTATTCAGTTATCTGAGAAACTTTTTCACTTACAATATTACACAATATTGTAGTGAGCGTGCTACGACATGGAAATTATTCTGAATATCATATGAAGATAAATGCTTAAATATACTTTTCCAACAATAAGATTTATTTTCAAATTTTAAAAATAAATTCAAAATAAATTTATTTTTTATATGAAGCTAAAATAATAGAGTTTATTCAAAACTCTGTAATAGAAAACCATGAACTTATTTCATAATTAATGATGTTTATATAAAATCAACAAAAAAAGACACCCCAACAAAATCAAGATTTATTAATTTTCACATTCGTGCACAATGATACAACTAGTTATTTTTATCAAAATGGAACAAAGAAATAGTAGAAAAGCAAATTTATTGAAACAAGAAAGTAGTATAATTTATATTTTATAATTTACAATACTACATTTGCATTATTTTTGCTAAGCAGATAAAAATTCGTTTTGCTGAGATTTAATATTTAAATTTAAATGCAAAAATTCTTTAGAGTAAGATTAAATATCATATACATATTTTATCTCCGTGAACAAGAAATTCTTTTGAGACTTTTTAAATGAAACTGGAATTCACTGTCAAGACTGAAATTATTTCAAACGATGAATATTTGATAGAAATGAGAATAACTTGGAAATACTATTTACATAAACAACGATTTGTTTCAATTTATTTAAATATTTCATTCTTAAGAAGAAAAATGTCCTATTTTGTAGAATATAAGATTACTAGCAAACCTATTATAAGTTGTTTGAACATTTGAATTGGTGAGATTATATAAAACTAAAACTTCCATTGAAAAATTAAGTAAGTAAAGGATTTCAATATTGTATTGTAATTTCTAAGTTTTTCAAAAAATAATATTAGGAAAAATATTTACTATGTCTCACATAATTAAGAGTAATTTCAGATTTGGTTGATTATTTCCAGAACGATTAGATAGATTTTAGTGAAATTTGTTTTCAATACCGGTTAATATTATATAAAAAATGACTATTCAATAACTATAATGTAATGTATGTTTGTATACAACGTTCGGATTAGAAGGAAATGAAAAAAAAATCAAAGCAAAATGAAATAATATCGGGTATGTTTCCCTCTTACAGAAAGTCAGGCCTCATACCGTGATTTCACTCTAGAAATAAAACAGTTAATGACTTATTTTATCATTTATTCCTTCTTGTTTAGAAAAGAAATTTGCATGAATTGGATATTGGTTGGAAAGGGTTAGTTGTGGAGTTGCAATAGCCTTCTTCTGAGATTATTAAAAATACTATATAAGATTGTGGTTTCGCGCCAAGCCAATCCACATAGCAAATGTTTCAATCATCAAGAAAATTATTGATCAGATTGTACCGAAATGATTAAGCGATTTCATCCATTAATATGAAATTTTAGTTATTCCTACCCCTGAAATTGCGAATATAGTGGCCTGAGATCTCATTTATGTGCCTTACATCAGTCACAGATATTTTTTAAAAATATGCTCAAATAAATCAAATTTCTAACTCGATAATGTCGATTTCATGGATATTTAGAGGAATGTGTTTTCCAAGTAAATAGTCACATATTAATTTAAGCACAAATTTCTGTTTTACATTTTTCAAAAATCTTTATGTTTGCTGAAGAGAGCGGGACTTATAAACAATCATCTCTCAATCAGTATTTTGTAAATGATAGCTTTTGAAATTCAACTTCCTGTGTCAATTTATGAAAAAATCTATTATGAAAAATTTAATGCCATATGTGAAACAAATTTCGTATTATTTCAATTTCCTGTACAGACAATAACAAGAAATAAAATAGCAGTAGTACTGCTATTTCAAATATTAGTTTTAAATCTCAGAATGCAGAAACTTAAACATTTACATTACTTCCGTTTTCTAATTCATTTTATAAATAAGCCAGTTACTACTGTGTTGTAAATTTTTATATTATTTCTAAAAATTCTTAAATCATATTACGAATGTTATTACAGAAAATATTAAAAGCATATGCTGAGTTATGATGAGAGAATTATACTTTAATTATTATTAAGATTTAAATAAAAACCAGGACACACATATAAGCGAACGAATTATTCATTTTGAAATTTCTGTGCTCATGTAGAATATTGGAAAATAAAATTAATTTAACTCAAATTCCACATCTGTTTAATAATTACTCCTAAATCTAAATTTAAGAGAGTGCAAACTGGAGAAAAGGTTTGCTCTATGATGTACTGTTTCCTATACCTTGTAAATGCTTCCTTACTCCGAGTTGTTAAACAACTGAAACATCTGAAAAGTTTTATGGCCGTAATTTACTAGATAAGACACTCATGAATATAAATTCAATTTTATCCTCCTCAGGTGAGTTTCTAACTAAGAAAATCTCTCGCAAGATGAATAAATGAGCAACATGGAAGTTTTACATTACTTTATGCATCAATATATTTATATCATAATTTCTCGGAAATCTCAAAATAGAGAGCATTTTAAAGTAGAAAATGAGAATATTTATAGTTGGATGGAAATTTTTAAATGGTTTGTTTTGTACATAATGTTTAACATATAAGAATTATTGTGGCGGAAAATCTTTAGTAGGTAATGAAATAGTTTTATTTTACATGAGATTCTTAAAAGAACCATTTGTTTTGAAAGTGATGCAAATTCCACATCCTTTTGTTTTGAAATACAACAGTAAGCCTAGTCTCCAATGAAAAATTCATGCAAACTACATTTAAAATGGGAAAGCTTTTATATTAAGTTATAAATATATAATTTTACTTGATGAATTTACTTTGCTGAATTTGATATAAATAGTGCATAATTTTAAATGATTTAAACAGAATTATATCATTTTCTTAAATATTTAATTGTAAAAATCCTTTAATATTTGAAACAAAAAATTAAATATGATATAAAATAGATTTCATATTATAATAAGCAAAAGCTGCCTACAATGTGTAGTGGTTAGCAGGCCTGACTGCGGGTAGGGAGGTCCTGGTTTCGAATTCCGGTTCGGGCATGGATGTACTTTCTCTCTCTCTATCTATCCTTTCCTTGTATGAATGAGGTGGGAATGGTTGCCATGTGTGTACTGAAGAAGTCGGACTCCACACCAAAATATGGTTCAGTTGGAAAAGTGGAGCAACGCACCCATATTGTCAGCCTGGCTGGCACAAGACAACAACAATAAGCAAAAATCTTTCAAAATGGTGCTTTTATTTTTAATGCTAATTATATTGATACACTTTTAAACTTATGCAATAGTATTCATAAACTTATGCAATGAATACTATTGCATAAATAAAATTATACAATAGTACTCAATTGTCAGTATTTTAAAATACTTGCAAATATGATAGTTACTCAATAATCTTATACTTTCCATTTGAGATGGATCTAACGACATCATACAAAAATTATATAATAGTTTTTAAAGTTGTGTTAATTTTTTTCCAGTGATAAATCCCACAACTCTTGAATTCTGCGTTTTTCATAAGGTTGCAGATAAAATAATGAATGATCCTTTTTTGTAGAAATTCATCTAATGTATTTTCAGTTAATATACTTATGTTTATTATGTGCTTCTTCTTACATGTTTTTTAAATTAATTTTTGCAGATATTTTTTTTTGAACGAATATATTCATTTTATTTCATTCTCTTGTTCCATTCATTTCATTCACTTTCTTGCTTCATTCATTTTATTTATTCTCGTATCATGAATTTCTTTTACTTATGAACAATTATATGCTGCTCCTTACGTGTTTTTTTCATTAATTTTGCAGATATTTATTAAGAACATTAATTTGTTTCATTCTCTAGTTCCATTCATTTCATTCACTGCCTAGTTTCAGTCATTTCATTTATTCCGTCATTCATGTCATTCATAGTATTGTTTCGTTCTTTTCATTTATTCTCGCTTTATTCACATCGTTTCTTTCGCTTGTGTTTATTATATGCTTTTTCTTACGTGTTTTTAATTAATTTTTGTAGATATTTTTGAAAAACATTCATTTGGTTTATTTCTCTCGTTTCATTTCAAAAGAAATACATTTATTATGTTATCCAGACTGTTTTACAAAAATGTGTAATAATGCTGTTATGAAAACAAAATCTCTCCATTGCGTAGAAGAAAGAATGTCCAGAGAAAAATCATTTTTAATCAATAACTTCAGTGTATTTACCAAAGACCTTCAATTCAACCTTCAATATCATCATTAAAATTTTTAAATTTCTATTTTTAAATGTATACATTTTACAGCATGAATTTATATACTTCTCGTTACATTTTGAAATTATCTCTAAGCACTAAGACGATATTTCACGTGATTAGATTCATTTCATACATACATATTTACTTTTCTGCTTAGAATTGCTAAATTATTATCATTAATTAAGAATATAACAAACTTTCACTTCAACTTTTTAATAACTTCAACTTTCACGTGATTATTTTTTATTTTAGACCATTTCTGTTAGTGGCAACATTGTTTTTTTTAAATTTTTTTTTCGATTGTTCTTTAAATTTAGAAATACGTTAGTTTTTAGTTCATATATAAGAAAAGTAACTGGATATTTTGAAATATTAAAAAAACTTGTTAAATTTGAAATTTACTACTTTTTTCATTCAACTTGGAGAATCAGTGGTTCATTTTGAATGTGGCGTCCGTAAGTGAATTCGATTAATTTTCCGTAAGATAAACACTTTCTGTCGTGCAAGTTATAAAATCAGTCATTTGAAGCCTACACATTTAGTTTTTAATATAGAATTGATGCAAATGATTTTGGGAAAGGAAGCATTTTTGCTAATAGAAAAATTGAAAATAATTTATTGGGATTACTGATGCCATTATTAACCTTGTTAATACTTTTCTTACTAATTCAGCACTTTTTGAATGAACATTTTGGGTTTGCACAACATTATTTTTCTTTTAGTCTTAATGAAGTACTAAGTCAGTACACACACAATTTCCTTTAATGAAGTACTACGCCAATCCATACTTTATATGTACCATTCAAGTTTTAATTCGGAACAGATATTCCACGTGAATTTCTAAAATACACCACAAAAAAGTTAAAATTTCGAGAAAATATTTGATTTATTTAAAGTTTTATGGAGAATTTTGTACATGAGCATTAACTAAACTATTATTTTGAATTTTCAGTTTAAAATTTCCCTCAAAATATTATATTCTACCATGCTTAAGCTCGAACCCATGAGCTCTTAAATTGAACGTCAAAAACCAACTCTTCAAGTGTAGATTCGTTTAGAGAATATGGGTCGAGTGGTTTGAAGGGAATAAGAGACATGCTTGCTGTTTAACTGGCAAAAGTTAAACTGTAAATATGTCTCTAAATCCAAAATATGGGGCATTTCTTCCCTTCTAAATAATGATAAAAATATGCAACAAATGATAAAATCTATATATGTAATTATTTTTTTGACTTTTTGTAAGTGATTTTAACACGATTCTGACCGTGAGTATAATAAATATGTGTGAGTATAAATTGCGTCTATTTAAATATTCATTAGTAATAAGGCCAAAATTACATATTTTTAATACTTTCATTATTATGTGAATACCTTAAGAACTTATATCAAGATTTTCACTAAAAATTTATTTGACACATGTCAAAGATTGAATATATTTGAACACATAAATTAACAACTTCATTCCTTTGACAAGAGTATTGTTAATGTATTATTTTTATTAAATATTTTCACAATAAAAATATTTTGTTGAATAATAAATACTCCTTTTAAAGAAATTGTAATTCCTTCCTAATCGGACCGTGATATACATTTTATTTATATGAGCTTATATCACAAAGTCCATAATACGATAAATCCATAGAACAAACAGAAAACTGACCCATTATATTAACTATTTTTTATATGTTTTGATTAACCGGACTACCAGCGTGAATCCTAATGAAACCGTTCATTTCTTCATATCCGGAAAAACAAATAAAGCTGAGAAAATAATCCAGAAAGTGTGAGAAGATAGAATAAAGGAACTTCTCGAATCTTTTCCTAAATAAGTTTCCATATCTCATAAGCTGTGATTAGTATGTTCCTTGTAAATATTTTCGCTCTTTATGATTACTAGGGTAACAATCCTTTGCTAATGATCTAGAATAGGTGACACGGCTGTGTAGATTTCCATGGATATTCTCTGAAATAGATAAATTTACTGCATAATTCATTATCATTAGTTGTGAGAATTAATATTATAATTATTATAAGAAGTATTAATAAATGTAAAGCTTTAAGCACTTACTTAAAATCTGTGCCTGTCATAATCAAAATTATTATAAACCTGATATAATCTAAATTAATCTCTCTAATATTTACTTAAAAATTGGATAAAACTGTAAAATATTAAATTAACGAGGTGTTTGCGCTGATTATTTAGATTATTATTATTTAAATTTCAATTGCAACAACAGTCTCAAGTTACGTTGAATCATTCCAAAATACTAAATTTAGTACAATTTATTGACTACGATTCATCATAATTTATTATTAAATGCAATTTATGTGAATAAGAGCACAAAGAGACATCTCTTATTTAAAAATATTAATAATTCATGAACTTAACTTTCAACTTTCTTTTTTGATTTTTTTGCTCAGATATAATTCGGGTAACAAAATTTGAGTAAATAAAAAGATTTATAATTCTTTGAAAACATCAAAAATTTCAATATTTTAATACAAATTGTTAAAATGGTGATATATATATATAACTGAAAACATTTCTATTATTGTTTTGTATTATATAAAATAAATGATTAAGAAATATAACAAACAAGGATCACATAAAAATACAATTCCTTATCATTTTTTAAATAGTCAGTCAGTTTATTGTTTAGATAAAGTGAAATGGCCAAATTTTGCTTAACAATACAATAAAGTGACCGTTGTGATCTGATTTAGAGAAGGTTATCCCCATGACCGAAAATTATTGGGTTTTGTAGCAAACAAATTCTCAGATCCATCATATTAAGAGGACTTATGCACGCTAAAAACTGCAATACAACTAACACAAACCACGAATCATGAAACCTTTATTACAGTTCATTGGTAAATGCGTACTCCTTATATAAGTTTAACAAAAAAGTTCTTGTTATTTTCGCGTTACCATTGAATGAAATGAGAATAAATAGGGAAATTAGTATACGATTTGGATGAGACACCAGTCAGTCCAGAGTGAGAATATCAGTCTTAATAAAAGCAGGTCCACTGCGCACATTCATCAGTCGTAACTCGTACAGTAGCAAAAAGAAATGGACATGTTGAAGGAACTCGTTAAATGTTGTTCGCTTTGCGTCTTCAAAGTGGGTTTATCAGATGCTCCATCAAGTAGCAGAACATGTCAAGCGTTTGGGAAAGTGCTTTGAATGAACGTATGGCAAGGCATTGGTTTGAAAAATTCAGGTCGGGAGATTTGCCTCACTGTGATGAAGTTGGTGTCTCGTGGATTAGTCGTCAAGTGGTTCATAATGAACAGCTACCAATGACCTAAAGGGCCACTACGGAGTTATATTCACATCAACTGGAACGTGTGCAACAGAAGGAGATAATAGTGGTTAATCTCATGGGTTATACTGTTCTTGGTCAATAACACGAGGCCGCATGTCGTGCAGGTGTCCAGGAATACTGTACAGCGACATGGTTTGGAGACTTTGTGCCATTCTCCTTACTCACCTGACTTTGAACTATTAGATTACCACCTCTTTCTGGACTATCATCTTCATAGAAGATCTTTCACCCATGAAGCAGACTTGCGCCAAGCTACAACAAGGGGATTCAGCAACTGAAGACATGTTGGCAGAAGGTGTTGGATGCTGATGATTACTTCAAGGACTAACAACAGACTACAATTTCAGTAGGTCATGTTCTTTTGGATCATTAAAAATGGCAAGGCCTTGTATATTGCATTATGCCAAAGAAGTATATTGAAATGCTAAAATAAAACCATTATAAACACATTAGAAAAAGTTTATTTTTTTCAGAAATGAGGTAAATTTCTATTAAAAACTTACTAGTATTTTCTAGAGCTGTAATATTGATTAAGATGCATTTAAAAATGGTATTAATAAGTGATAAAAAATAATATTTTCTACAAAAAAAGAGAAAAAAAACATTCTCATTTAATCAAAAACTGAGCCAATATTTATTATATATGATAAAAATTATTAGAAATGCTTTTGAGAGTTTACTTGTTTGTGTCCTTGTGATGTAAAAATTCAGTCGCCTAAGGTAACGAAAGGGATTTTTTGCCAATTATTAAGGAAAGAAAATGAAGTGTGTATGTTTTGATTCAGATAAAGTAAAAAAAAATTATTGGATTACTTTTTTATTATTAATTGAATAGGATTTTGTAATGATATTTTTAATACCTTGTAATAGTGACAATAGTTGTAACTTTTAAATACTAAAATAAATAAATAATCTTTCATGCAGAAAATCATAACCACTCTTCTTTCTCTTCTGTGAGCCTTGTTTTATTAATTCCATAACATTAAATGAAACACAATTCAAATATTTAGATAAACTTAATAATAGGTTTGACATGAAATATGCAAACATGAAAACTCAAATATATAGAATAACACTTGTTTTGAAGAGTTAAGTGAGAGAGAAGAAGAGAAAAGTGATAATTTTAAATTCATCGGAATACTTAAAATAACACTTTTATTTATATAAAATTTAACATTATATAATTTAACTTAACAATAAGATTAATTTAACACTATTTTTACATCAATCTAACAAGGATTGTTCTGTAAATTTTACTTCTGCCATAGAATGTTCGGTCTTTTCATTTATTTATTTTTTCTTGTTAATAGTTTTAATTACTTTTTTTTTATAAAATATTACTTAAAAATTTATAATTAAAAAAATAATTGATTAAATCTGAAATAATTTTAATAAGTAATTTGTTAAAACTTTATCTTGTAAATAATGATATAATTCGCATCATTTTTAAGTGAAAATTAAAAAAAATTAAAGATTTAACATATTATTACATCATGATGAATCAAATCTATGTTTTTATTTGTTCTTCTCATTATGCATTTAAGTAATTGACTCGTAATAAATAGCCTATTTGTTTTAAACTGATTATTATGTTATCATGATTAAATTATATTCAATGGAGTAGAATTAAATGTGTTTCACAAAAATATTTTTGGTGTCAAAATAACTTTTAAACCTCAGTCATTTACATTACAGTTGACGAAATTTATTACAATATCTCTTCTTATTTCCTTTATAAGACATTCCTTTTATATACAGGGTGATTATAAAAAAACTTTGCCAACATCTGCACTTCTAGCGTCCATTCTATTTAACCGATCAAGATGATACTTCAAATATAGTTCTTTTGAGATATGCGCTCGAGATTCTGTGAATGGTAACACAGTGGCCCTCGCGGTTACAGTTATAGAGACAGAAGCTCGAAATTTTCGAATGGCAACGTCTACTTTTTACCATCGCAAAATGTTCAGCACATGCGAAAACCCTAAATAGCGTTGAAACGGTACCGATATGTCCGAAAACCGACGTGTTATACACATACAAAAAGTTCTTCAAGGCACACGGAGGAATAATGCATACGACAGAGACAAGACACTGCTCAATGATGAGAACACATAGAGAAAAAAAATCTTTATTAATTTCAAACATTTTCCACATGAGTGCCATCACAGGCAATTACGCATTGCATGCGGGAGACGGTGGACAATGTCGCTGCACGCAACATGGCACGAGGGATGTTTCCAATCTCACGCCGTATAGAATCCTTTAAGTCCGACAATGTTTGAGGATTGCACAGATAAACTCTGGATTTGAGATAGCCCCAAAACCAGAAATCCATAGGCGTCAGATCTGGGGATCGCGCTGGCCACGGAAAAGGATAATAGCGTGAGATGATGCGATCACCAAAATGCTGATCCAGGAGCCTTTTAACTGACCTCGCTATATGTGGAGGTGCGCCATCTTGCATCCAAACAATGTCATTGAGTGCATTCAGCCGACGCAACTCCGGTAAGACATAATTTTTCAGCATGGCTGCATACCGAGGGCCCGTTACAGAACATGTTGCAGGGCCAGTCGGGGTCGTTTCCTCAAAGAAGAACGGGCCCAGAACAAATGTAGCTGTAATGCCGCACCACGCAGTCACTTTGGCGTCAAATAATGGTACTGGCGCCACAGCATGAGGATTCGTCTCTCTCCAGTGCACACAATTCTTTGTGTTAATGCTGCCATTTAAGGTGAAATGCGCCTCGTCCGTCCATAGTATGCGAAGTGGCCAGTCGTTAGCCGCATCATATCGTGACAAAAATGCATTTGCGAAGTCCAGACGTTGTTGTGGGTCACCCGGCTCCAACATCTGGACGCGCTGGAACCGATTGGGAAACATGTGAAGTACCGAGCGCAAGAGCTTGCGGACCGTTGAGTTCGGAATATCCAACACGCGCGCTATGCCTCTTGCGGTTTCTGTGTGTCCTGCAGTCACTGTATGATGCACTTCCATGACAACGTCCTCAGAAACAGTTGGCCGTCCGGAGCGCTGTTTGTCACAGGTGCAGCCTGTATCTTCGAATTTCCGCACTAAATCACGCAGAGCTTGCAGAGTACATGGGCCGCGTCGTTGTCGATGATTGCGGCGATACACACGCAAGGCTTCCGCAGCGTTCATCCCATTTTGGTAATAGAGTTTGATCAATTCACCGCGAACTTTCCTAGGAAGACTCATATTGTCGGCATGTGCGAGTTCCCGAATGACGACTTCGCATACCCGCTTGGTATTTTATAGGTTTCCTACGCTGAATATCTGGCGACCGGCGTTCTGTGATTGGTTTGACTCTGTCACATGCAAATTTATTGCGTGCGCCCAGATCATGTTTTATTGGCCGGTTTTCAGAACTCTTTTTTGTGTTTGCAGAACACGTCCGTTTTTAGACATATCGGTACCGTTTCAACGCTATTTAGGGTTTTCGCATGTGCTGAACATTTTGCGATGGTAAAAAGTAGACGTTGCCATTCGAAAATTTCGAGTTTCTGTCACTATAACTGTAACCGCGAGGGCCATTGTGTTGTCATTCACAGAATCTCGAGCGCATATCTCAAAAGAACTATATTTGAAGTATCATCTTGATCGGTTAAATAGAATGGACGCTAGAAGTGCAGATTTTGGCAAAGTTTTTTTATAATCACCCTGTATATATATATATATATATATATATATATATATATATATATATATATATATATATATATATATATATATATATATATATATATATATATATATATATATATAATTTTTACCATTATAATAAGAGAATTTATCAAGAGATTTTCTGTTTATTCTTTGTTAGTTTTCTTAAATTTTGTTTTTTTTTTCTTTCAACTGTTCAAAATATGATAAATATTTTTAAGAGACCTAGAATGTTTCATACCTCAAGTAGTTGTTAAAAAAATTTAAAAAAAGTATTTTTAAAATTAATCCTAAGTTCATTTCAGCAGAGAAAAATATAAAGTAAGAATTCTCTGTTTTCCTTTTCCCAATTAAAAATACTATTTTAACGGCCTTATTTCTTCAGTTCTATGTTTTATTGTTTCTTTAAAATATCTTGTTAACTTTAAGGACTTGAAAAAAATCCTATTGAAACAAAACCCTTGAGGTATTTTGCGCTCCAATAATGTTTCGTCGTATGATATCACTTTTCAAAAAATGGAATACCTCATATTTAAGCTCCATATATAAAATCCAATTTGATCGACTTAAGAAATTGCATAAAAATTTCATCTTTACTTAAAGTGTTTGCATGAAACAATTTATATACCTATATAATTAATTCATAATGAATGTCATAATTATTTATGAAATTTTCTCTTATCGTTTTAAATTCATGCATTGATTACATGAAAGTATTTAATTTACTATAAATTAACTCATATAAAAAATGTAGTTTTTTTTTGAAATTTTTTTTCTGTTTAATTCAGTTAATTCATTTTATTAAATTCTGTTTAATTCAGAAGATGAACAATACTTTTTATATAATTAATGAGCAATTCTTTTCTATGAACAATACAAAGTAGGTGATATTTTTGTCATCATATTCCTTTCCTAAAAAAATGTGTTTCGCTTTTACAAATGAGAGTTTTACACATTTCCTTAGTTCAAAATGTATGATACCATACAGTTAATTTAAAAAAAATGAATTCTAAGCATTCTATAAGTATATTCTTTTAAATTTGTACTTAAATGAAATGTGCTAATTTGTCTCTTTAATGTTAGCAATTTTCTATTTCCTAAAAAATATCTTTCTTTCATTAAATATTTTACTTGAAAGTTATTGAAACATATTTTTACCGAAATTCCTATTTCTGACGTACAAAGTCGGTCAACATAGTTAAACTATCTTAGCATTTTAAACTATCATCAAGCAATAGAAGTAACATCTGAGAATAAACATTTATTTACATTGATTCATGTGAGAGGGGCCAAGCTCGTAGCCGAGTTGTCAGCGCTCTGATTCTTAGGTCAATACTTAGTAAGTTCAAATTCCACTTTGGCTTGGATGTTTGTAGTGAATGGGAATCAACTTTGAAAGTTGATCCTCCTGAATTTTGTACCCGTATGCAAAAATGGCCTTTGATGAGTGTTGCCGCCTTGAAAAATTGTTCAAAGGGCGATAAAGTGCGCCAATTATGGCAACCTCCTACGCTCTTGTTTCTCTCTGCTCTGCTCTTGTCTCTCTCAGAAAGAAAAAGGAAGGGATTGTATTTTGTAGGGGTATAGTCCGCGTTCTGATTCAAGCTATCGTGCTTAAATAAATATTGTCATTGTTTGTTATCGACGGAATTATTTAATTTAAATCCTACCATTTTGGTCAGTCGACCGGTAAGTGAATTAGCATCCTTTGGATACATAAAAAATTTGAAACTCATATTGTTGAGTATCTTTAAAAGGTATTACTTTCGTTTTGCATCATGTTGGACTATAAGGTCTTGAATCGCCGACGAGGCACTTTAAAGGCAAAAATTGGAAGATTAGAAGCTTATGTTAAAAGTGATAAAGCAAAGAATGATGATGCAGTCACCTTTGATGTAAAAATTAGAAATGTTCAAGAAGCAAAAACTGAATTAATTGAATTGCGTTTACAGTACCATGCTATACTAGACGAAAAAGATGTAAAGGAGAATGAACAAATCTTTGATCAAATGGATGAAGAAATCGAAGAATTGGAGGTAAGCTTGTTAAAATTAAATTCCTCCTTTAAAAGTGAAATATTGCATGCTGATTCATTTGCTAATGAAAAGAACTGTAGTAATATAAAAGTAAAATTACCAGACATTCCTCTTCCAAAATTTTCGGGACATTATGAGGACTGGAATAATTTTAAAACACAGTTTGAAACATTGATTTCTTCTAATGAGCATTTAGATGAAGCTCACAAATTATTTTACTTGCAATCGTCCTTAACTGGAAATGCTCGACAAATTCAAACTACAGATGATAGTTTTTCTTCGCTTTTTCAGGCGTTACAGGAGCGCTACGATAATAAAAGGCTTATCGTTAATTCAAATATTTCGGGATTAATAAATTTAGAAAAAATTAACTATGAATCAGGTATGGAGTTAAGATGCTTACTAGACAAAGTAATCAAATACGTTAGAGCTCTTAAGTCTTTAAATTTGGGATTAGATGATTTGAGTGCTAATATTTTGATTAATGTTGTTTTACAAAAGGTAGATAAAGAAACAAGAAGGCTCTACGAAATGTCACTTAAAACATCCGAATTACCCAAGTGGGATGAAATTTATTGAGTTTTTAAAAGGAAGATGTCAGTACCTGGAAAACGTTCATGCATCTCAGTTAAAACCGAAAATGGGCAATAAAATGAAAAGTTTTTTCGTTGACTCTAATGTAAACAAATTTAAGTGTTTAATTTGTAACTCACCACAATATCACCCGATTTTCAAATGTCCAGAATTTTTAAAGGCTAGTGTGAAACAAAGATTTTTCTTAGTTAAGAAATTCAAGTTGTGTTTAAGATGCTGTAGTTCGAAACATAATTTAAATTCTTGTGATTCTAAGTATAAGTGTAAATTCTGCCAGTCGATGTCTCATGGATCCCTTTTGCATGACTTTTCGAAATCGGAAATAAAAAATAAAAACCAAGGTTTCGAGCCGCCACCCAACAACACTCAAGAGCAAGGAGTTGACCTTGAGGTCAACTCTCCCCCTCAGCGCTTTCGGAAAATACAAGTGCAAGCGCCACTTACGGACATAAATCTCAAACTGTGGTGTTGGCTACTGCTCACGTTTTAGTGCGGAATGCTTTTGGAAAGTCACATGTGTTGCGTTTTTTGCTTGATAGTGGCTCCATGGTAAATGCCATAAGTCGTGAGGCTGCAGATTTGTTGCGGGTAAAGGAGAGCAAAATAAATATGCCAATTAGAGGATTAAGTGGCTCCCTAATAAGTGTAAAATCAAAAGTAATAATGGAAATTTCGAATTCCTCTAAGGATTTTATTAAAGTTTCGGAATTTGTAATTGTTCCAAAAAACATAAATATAACCCCCACACGACAGTTGAATATTAATTTAAGAAATTTGCCCAACAATATAAAACTAACGGATCCCACATTTTTTAGACCGAATAAAATCGATGGTCTACTTGGGGCAGAATTATTTTTTGATATATTAAAGACCAAAAAATTAAGGCTTAAAGATTCTCGCCTAATTCTCCAAGACAGTGTTTTCGGGTTTATTGTTAGCGGATCAAATTCCATTTCTAATACGACCAGTAATTATTATTGCGGACTTATTCAAGATTCAATTAACATAGATAAAACTCTTAGCAAATTTTTTGAACTTGAATCAATTCAAAGTACAACTTCTATATTAAGTCCAGAAGAAATGGAGTGTGAAGAACACTTCATAGAAACGCATTCTAGAGCACCTGATGGCCGATATATCGTGAACATCCCCCTTAAAACTGACCATGTGTTAGGAGAATCAAAATTACTGGCATCTAAGCAATTAGAATCCTTATGCAAAAGGTTAGAGCGAAATTCTCAAATGAAATCATTATATGAAGATTTTTTGCAAGAATATAAGGATCTAAATCATATGGAGGAGGTATCAGAGGATCAAACCCCAAACACTGTATATTACATGCCTCATCATGGAATCTTGCGGCCTGAAAGCAAATCAACGAAACTGAGGGTTGTTTTTAATGCCTCAGCTCCTACATCTACAGGTACATCTTTCAATCAGCTGCAAAAGTTAGGTAGAATTCCGCAGCAAGATCTTTTTTCCATAATGCTTCGGTTTAGGAAGCATAAGTTTGTTTTTTCGGCAGATATATGCAAAATGTATAGACAAATTTTAGTACATCCATCGCAAAGAGATTTACAAAGGATTCTTTGGAAGGAAGGTCCAGACATTTCAGTTAAAACATTCAGGCTTAATACTGTGACATATGAAACTGCCTCCGCACCCTACCTTGCCACGCGAGTGCTTAAACAGTTATGCGATGATGAAGAAGCTTCGTTTCCAGATGCTGCTAGAGTTGGACGGGATGACTTTTATGTAGATGACGTATTAACGGGATCACATGATTTGGAATCAACAAGACAATTAATACTCCAGCTTGCCCAGTTACTTGCACGGGCAGGTATGTCCCTTCACAAATGGAATTCTAACGATGACAGTCTTCTCGAAGGTATCACTAGTAGTGAACAGTATTCCTTCGAAGATTCTGAGAAAATTAATTCGGTTAAGGTTCTAGGTGTATTGTGGAAACCTCAACTTGATTGCCTTTCATACAAGGTTACAATTAAACATAGAGACTCTTACACTAAACGCTCTGTATTGTCAGACATTGCGAGGATATTCGATCCTCAAGAACTTATTGGTCCTGTTGTGACAAAGGCAAAATTGTTCATGAAGGAACTCTGGCTCTTAAATGCAGATTGGGATGCTACGCTTCCAGTTGCTCTTTTAGAACGGTGGACAAAATTTGTGTCACTTCTCCCAAAACTAGAAACCTTAGTTATTCCAAGACATTGTTTGAATGATGGAAATGTTACGATTCACGGTTTTGCAGACGCTTCTACGGCAGCTTATGGTGCAGTTGTTTATGCGCAGTGCAAGTTATCAGATGGAACTATTTCGGTTCACCTTCTGTGCAGTAAATCCAGAATTGCTCCGGCAAAACAGATCACTGTTCCTAGATTGGAACTTTGTGCAGCATTGCTGCTGGCTGAACTTATGCAGAAGGTTAATAAAGCCTTAGTCATCAAGGACTGTGCCACAATTTTGTGGTCCGACTCCAGTATCGTTTTGGCTTGGATCAAAATATCGGCTCACGAACTGAAAACATTTGTCAGCAATCGAGTAGCAGCCATACAAGAGCTCACTGCAAACTGTCAGTGGCGACATGTGTCCTCAAGGGAGAACCCAGCAGATCTGATATCCAGAGGCTTAGCTCCAGATGACATCATAAGTAAGGACCTGTGGTTGACTGGACCAGCATTTCTTAAGGAGGCCACTCAATTACAAGAGACTAGCATTCCAGAATCTGTTGTGGACAATAATGAGTACTCGAAGGAACTGAAACAACAACCCGAGAACATTAATTTAAATGTTACAATAGAAAATTCAGCTTTAGGTCATATTCTTAAGATTACCAATAACTATGTTAAACTAATTAGAATTTTAAGTTTCTGTTTCAGATTTCTTCATAATATTAGAACAAGGGAGGACAAGTGTTATGGGCAGATCTCCAGTGGAGAATATCATTTCGCAGAAATAAAATTAATTTCCATGGTTCAATTAGAAGAATTCAGAGAGGAGTATAAGGCTTTAAAGGGAAGTAAACCCCTTCCAGGTAAAAGTTCTTTAAATTCCTTAAATCCTTTCTGTGATACAAACGGTGTCATCAGGGTTGGAGGGCGTCTTCAAAATTCCGATATAGGTTACCAGAAAAAACACCAAATTATTCTTCCTGCAAAAAGTAAGCTAACTTATTTAATTATGGAACATTTGCACAAAAAATGTTTTCATATTGGACCACAAACTCTCTTGTATTACACAAGACAAAAATTTTGGCCTATAAATGGCAGAAACCTGGCAAGGAAAATTGTAAATAATTGTGTAATATGTATAAAAAACAAGCCTATGGTAGTAGAGCAATTAATGGGAAATCCTCCGCAGGAGAGAGTTACGATAACTCCTCCATTTACAATTACTGGTGTAGATTTTGCAGGACCATTCCTTATTAGGTATTGAAATCAATGAAAGGGTACACTTCATAAGATTTATGTTGCTATTTTTGTCTGCATGGCCACTAAGGCTATTCATATTGAGATAGTTTGTGACTTAACATCGCAGGCATTTATTGCAGCTTTGAAAAGATTCTTTGCCCGACGTGGCAAATGTAGGACCCTGTTCTCCGACAATAGAAAAAATTTTGTGGGTGCCCAGTCAGAACTTAAACAATTACATGGATTAGTAACCCATCCGGATGAGGTGCTAGGTAAGTTCCTAACCTCTGAACAAATTAATTGGTCCTTTATTCCAACTGGAGCTCCTAATTTTGGAAGACTCTGGGAAGCGGGAGTTAAGTCCTTTAAGTACCATTTATTTAGGGGTGCAAGAAATGCCAATTTCAGTTATGAAGAGTTTCTTACCATAGTTACGGAAATTGAGGGAATCCTAAATTCAAGACCTTGACTACGATGTCGTCAGATATCAATGACCTAGAGGCCTTAACGCCAGGTCATTTCTTAATTGGGCGACCTATAACTACAATTTTTGAACCAAATATCGTTGATGTTCCCATCAATCGTTTATCAAGGTGGAAACAAGTTGAAAAACTGACTCAGATTATTTGGAAGCGATGGAACTTGGAATATCTGAGTCTTTTTCAAAATCGCAATAAATGGAAATTTTTAAAAATGAATGTCAGCCCAGGTATGTTAGTAGTAGTAAAGGAGCCTAATCTACCCAAATGCAAGTGGCTTCTTGGGAGAATACTAGAAGTTTATCATGGCCCTGACAATTGTGTTAGAGTGGTCAAAGTTCGTACTGCTCATGGGATCTTAAAAAGACCCGTTACAAAATTGTGCATACTTCCTGTAAATACTGATTAGAATTATTGTACTGTCATAACATTGTAGTCTCTGAATATTATTTATCATTATTATTTTCTATATTGTTTAATTGCATTAATATAATTGTTCTTACCATTTAGTACTTGAACCTGTGTGTGTTAATTATGAATATTAATTGCTGAACCTAAATCAATGTAATGTTTATTATTGTGTTAGAATATTACTTTAAAATTGTATAAATCATATTTTGCTATTATTTGATTGTTGTTGAATGTTAACCATTCCACGAGGGTCGGGATGTTTCCTCCTTGAAAAATTGTTCAAAGGGCGATAAAGTGCGCCAATTATGGCAACCTCCTACGCTCTTGTTTCTCTCTGATTCAGAAAGAAAAAGGAAGGGATTGTATTTTGTAGCGGTATAGTCCACGTTCTGATTCAAGCTATCGTGCTTAAATAAATATTGTTATTGTTTGTTATCGACGGAATTATTTAATTTAAATCCTACCATTCAAACTCCATAAATGAAAAATATTAAATTCCATAAAATACTGCACATCATAAACAGTTTTAAAAGTATAGAGAATTAAAAATTATCAAATAAATTCAAGATTCATGCTTCTGGACATTAAATGCCCTGAAGAGCAAAGAAAAAAAATCCTATAAAACATTTCAATCTTTTTTTTTCACATTGGTTTAAACATTAGTATTTCTGAATTTCATATCACTTGTGTTTTTTGTTATTTTGTTTGCACATTTGCTTTCTGCAGTTTATTTATGACAATCTGTTAAGATTTCAATGCAACTAATCTCTACATAATTTTAAGCAGTTGACGAAGACAATATAGAAGCTGGCACTTTTAGGTGAAATCCATATCAGTGGATGGAGACTGGAGCCTGTGCAGAGCTTTTAATTTGTATAATCCATCTTAGAACGAAAAAGTTTCGACTCGTTCCAATATAGAACCCTTTGAATTTTGGTCATGAGATTTACCCTTTTCCTAACTATCCATTTTATTGCTTTATTAATGGAAATTTTACTTTATTTAAACACTAAATTTATGACTATAGTTTCCCACATTATCTTCGACCTAACAATCAAAAACATTTGTTCTTTCTCTGTTATCAGATATCTCAAGATTGGTATGGTTAACTTATTCTATTACACTTCCAGTTGCCTACCTTTTAAAACCATATTTGTTTAATATAGCCATTCATGTCGTAGCTTTAATTGATTATCAAATGATCAGGTTATACCCACGATGGTAACTTACTCTCAACTCTGCGCCACACCGATAAAGAGGCATTGAATTTTACAGACCTTTTAATGTACCTAAGTCCTTACAGTATGGTGAGGCTTTGTCAATTATGGAACCAAATAATTCTCTGTTATGCGGATGGTGCCTTTTTCCAGACCATCACCATTCATTATTTATTAAGTGATTACGGAAACAATCAAATTTTCAGAGACTATTGGATATGAGAAATCACATTGCATTTTTACGTATGTTTCAATTCCTGTTAGTTTTTTTATTTTTCCAATTTTTAATTGAACAAAAATATTTGCGTCCATTAACACAAGAATTATTATAGGACCATTGGAAACAGATCTATGTGTCGGCCCAAAATTAGATGGACTGATTGCGTAGAGGGGGACTTTAAAATGAGAATTATTATAGGACCATTGGAAACAGATCTATGTGTCGGCCCAAAATTAGATGGACTGATTGCGTAGAGGGGGATTTTAAAATGCTGAAAGTGACACATTGAAGAACTGTCGCCTTCCGGAGAACAAAATGAAGGAGTGTTCTGAGGAAAGTCTTGGGGCTTTCGTGCTGAAGAAAAAGAACAGAATTATAATTTTTATTTTATTGATAAAAATTATTAACCTTCCTACATAATTTTCGCAATTAAATTTCTGTATATGTGTCTTATAAAATCCAGTTTTTCCACTTAAATTCATTTAAAAATAAATCTTTAAAATTGAACGGAGAATAACAGAAAATGTCATACTTTTTTAAAGAAATTGATTGCTTATAATTTATCAGAAATAAATTTATAGTCAGTAATTTATACATTTTAATTTTAATAATGTTTTGACACTGTTTCATTCTTAATTCAATGAAGATAAATTTTCATATATTTATCTTAATTATACTAAATTACCTTAATTTTAACAAAACGTTTATTTCAATGTTCATCGAAGTTACTATATGATAATTAATCTGTGAATTAATTGTATTTATAAATTCTCACATGCAAGAATCTTGTCAGGATAAATGAAACAAAATATATATTTCGATAACTTTAGTCTTATATCAGGAATATAGCAAAATTATATTCATTTTGAAATTCTACCAAATCTAACTAAACCCTCTTAAAATGATTTATAAGGCTGACAAAATTGGCGTAATTTGTAAAGTTATAATATACAACTATTGAAAGAAGCCTCAAAATTATACTTTAAATTGGATATGATATAATTGTAATGAATTTAATCAAATAATTAGGGAGACAGGGTTCATTTTTAATTTTGCATAGTGACAAAAATATACAGTGTCCACGTACCGACTAAACCTGTATCAAATTTTGAGAATTCTTATCAGATTTTTAATATTTTTAATTTTGAAATATATCAAGAATGACTTCCATGCTTAATTTAAACTAAGAATTATTTTACAAAATATAATATCTATATGAAGTTAAGGTAATGAATCTAAAATTAACTCTAATAACTTGATATCTTAAACGATTAAATTAATGAAATATTAAAATTCACCCGTAAATTGTGTCAGAAACTACATCAAAATCCACACTTACTTTTCTGGAGTTATACTCCCGGGAAAAATCAAAAATCTCGGAGGAGTGGAAAACACCCCCCACCCATCATTGGTACAAGGGATCAAAACCGGGTTTGTCCCTTGACCTCCCGTGTGACAGACGAACCCGGACTGTTCTCTCAAGACTTGCTAGCGGTCATATATAAAGTGCCTCACTTTCAACGAGGGCAGGAAAACTTTCGTCACCTGCACCAAGTGCCAAAATCATCAGGCTTCTCCTGAGCATCTATTGGATTGCATGGGTCTCTCTTGGGAGGATCTCTTTAGCAATCCTCTTTTAGTCTTCGACTTCCTTACAGTCAACGAACTCGTGGATCTAGTCTGACTCCGTCAGACATGGAGGATAAGCAACAACAACAGAAACTACATTTTAATTGAATAAATTATTTTTGATGAGATGCAAATAGTACCTAATTGACATTATTTTAAGGCTTGTCTGATATCTGATGACAGATATTTTGGAATATTTTCTTACACAGGATGATTTTTCATGTTATGCAAATTTTATCCATACTTTACAGAAAAATAAATCCTTCATTTTGGTACACGTCAATTTTTTATAATTAAAAGAATCGAAATCGGGATATTTAATTTCAAAAAATATTCGTGTCCTTAAGAAAAAGCACCACCAATATATTGTATCATATTGAATTTTTTTAAAAAAGAGTTAAAAGATGAGCGAAATTAGAATAATTTAATTGAATGGTAAGTTAAAAAGTTTGCCAAATCCCCTAATTTCGTGAAATAAACTAGATCTTGGCATAGAAGGAATATAGAAATAAATTACTCTACTAAGAAAACTCCAGCTGATCGTGTTTATATTAAAGTATATATAAATTTATTTTAAAATAAAATTTTGCAGTTTTAAAATTGTGGTATTTTATTTATTTCTAAACCACAGAATAATACTTTCATCTTATATTAGAAATTTCCGTGACTACCCTCTCATGAATGCAATTTTTTCATATCGTCTCAATGGGCTAAAAGGTAACCATGGATACCACAAAAACAATGACATTCTTACTAGATGCAAAAGCTTATTTTCAAGATGGTTTCTCACGTTTTTTCTCTATCTTGTACAAAATAATTTTTGTCCAGTGTATTGTTTTCTCATGATTATCAGTGAATGATCCCTTTGACAGAAGTCATGATGTTAGAGAACTATTTCTTAGCATGCAAAGTGCCCATCATTTTATGTAAGACTGTCATTTATTTTATTTCCTTGTATAAGTTAAACTTCTGAGAAAGAAATGACTCCCGAATAGAATTGACTATTCATTTTTCTTTCAAAAGTTTTACTAATATAAAGAAGAATTAAATTACTTAAAGTAATTTTTTTTATCAAATCCGAATTCCTTTGCTAATATTCTTTTAAATGAATTTTTTGTTGCATAGAAACGTTAAAAATTTGGTGAATTTTAGGACAAGCATTGCTGTTGCTAAGATATATATTTCTACAAAATTTCTTTTAAAATATTTCAACATTTTAGTACTTGATAGTAATTTAACATATACGTAGGAAATGCAAATATTTTTAATGCAATAACTATGATTTTAAAAATATCTAAGGAATTTGATTTAGAACTAAGGAACACTCATCAAATAATACCGCAAGTTATGGAAAAATACATTCATATCTTAATTTTGAAAATATACAACTCTTGATCTTTAATAGTCACAATATGTGATAGTTAATTTTGCATCTTTAATTTCTGTGGAAATAAATTTTATCTTAACACGGAAGCATATTACACAATTTTATATATAAATTCTTACCATTTTAAATCGGTTTATCATATTTAATATGCTTACAAAATGTCCCTGTTCTGATATGTCTTTTTTGCCAAATTTAAATGGCTAAATTAAATATTGAGATAAAAATGTTAAAAATACTTATTAAAAAATGTTAATTGATCAAATTAGCTGTACTGCTTAAGCGTTAATATACTAAGATAATATTCATACATACTATTTAAATAATTTATGGATCCTATTAAATTATATTTTTAGATCCTATTCAAATAATACTTTAAAATAACATTCAACAAATTAATCTCTTAACTGATTTTCTATTGTCTTAAAAAATTTATTCTTTATGATGAAATATATAAATACATTATAAGCTCATATGTAATTCATATTTAGATGAATATTTTTTGTGAAATAAATTGTTGATCTATTTTATATTATAAACACAAAAAAGAATAAAATCAAATGTCTTCAAAATGAGAAAAAATTTAAAATTCTAAATTCAAAAATTCTTTATTTTTTGATTAACACGATATAATTTATATAATATTTTCAGTTTACATATGTATGAAGTCAATTAAATAATGAATTCAACAAGTAATATTTGAGAATGTTTCTATAAGCGTGGCGCTTAAAAAGATTATTAATATTCATTTTTTAAGGAATTAATTTACTTTGAAATAACAAACGAGTTTCTTAAAAATAACTCTATCATGATCTAAGTGAATATCTTTCTAGCCTAATCTAATTTCCCAGAATGCACTTGGCGAAGGAAAAATGTGAAGTCCCTTTCATTAATTCATACTCCGGAACATCCCCGGACTAAGGGATTAATCTTTCACTTAGATGGTTTCCGTTCCTTTTCTAAGAAAAGTATCCTGGGACATTTCTAATGAAAGGGATTTAAGGAGCTGAATGCATTAAATTGATTTTTTTAGTCTATCATAAGCCTCAAATCATTTATTAACTATATTAAATTAAATAAAAATGTTTATAAAATTTATCTATTCAATGCAAAAGATGTTTATCAGAAGAATTCATTCTTATAGAATGTATATATCACAAACTTACAAAATCTGTTAATGCAAGAATAAAAAATTGCGATAAGTTGATTAAGTAAAATTTCAACAAACTAATTCTTTGCACCTTATAAATGTTAAATTTTTCTTGTATGATATTAATTCATTACAAGTTTGAAAACTGAATGCAGGTATAATAGTTAACTTTCTAAAGATAAATTTTTATAACAGAAATGGGCCTGAAATATGCTTACACTGATTCACATTTGTTTTTGAATACGGATCTAACACCACTATACTTCACTTCTGTAAATGTTAATAAGTTTAAATACAGAAAATTCTATTGAAAATAAAGGAAATATAATTGACTCGAGTAATCTTAAATTAAATGAACTTAAAAGAGAAAAATTTAACTATACAAATAATTGAATATTTCAGAAAGCAATTATATCCATTCATATATACAGTATGCAGTGCATACATACATACATATATGCTGTCCATATACACAGTAAAGGCTACACTTTAAAATAATGTATGTGCTTTATTTCTAAAGTCAAAACTTTATATAAAGTAACATAGTAAAATCTATATAATTTTTTAAACAAAAAATAATTGTTAAAATTTTTTTATGGTTTAGGAGCATTAAAGTAGCTGATTATCATATAAAATATGTATACTTTTTAAACTTTTATCTTAAAATAATTTCTAGATACAAGATATATTCATTGCCAACCGATGGCAGAATGGTTAGTGTTCCTGACTCCTGAGCTGTGGGTCTTGGGTTCGAATCCCGGTTCGGGCATGGATGTTACTTTCTTTCTCTCTGTGTTTCTCTATCCTTTCTTCCGTGATGATGTATGAATGTGGCCCATCTTATAAACGGGTTTGTGGTGGTATGACGCGGGTAACGTTACTCGCCTCTGTGACTTGGTTCACAGGTGCACGCTGAGTAACGACGAATGAGTAGCTGTTTTTTTGCCCTTTCTGTGGCATAGGGTTCAACCCTCAAGTGCCCACCGTTGGGAAAAAAAAGATATATTCACTTAAACAACTTACATAGAATTTAAAAAAGTATCAGAAATGTAGTCTAAAAATTTTAAAGTGAACTGGGATGAGTTTGAAAAGGAAGTGCAAAATAAATTAAAATAATAAAAAAATGTGTATTAGAATATACCTTTCTGTATGTTTACCACAAATTTTAAATTTTGATACATTTCATTAAGGTATTAATGCCTTTTCTTTCGATACGTCCATTTGCTCCATACAATTTAAGCGAATATGTTCAAAATCGGTGGCAATTTTTGTCTTTTATTTGAAAGTTGTCAAACAAAATTGAAACTTTTTCTGGCATTGTATTACAGAGTTTTATTATAATTCACGATTGTGTGTCATGAATTAACTTGTGTAGCTATATATTTTAAGTGGAATTGAAAAAATACTTTGAAAGAGCAATAGTAAATAATTCAATATATTTCAAGAAGAGTTTTCACAATAATATTTTATATATTGTTTACATTTTGCTTTAATACCACTTTCAGATATTAAGATACAATGATTTATATGTATATATATATATATATATATATATATATATATATATATATATATATATATATATATATATATATATATATATATATATATATTCGTTTATTCCATTGTACCGGCACCTATACTCTCAGAATGTCCTGGAGGTAATCAAAGAGATACTCCTAAAATACCCAAAAAATGCTTTGATCAACTTTTCTGTATGACCAGTGTCAATTTGGTTACATGAAATTGTAATCAAATTGGTTACATATATCGGAACATGTCTTCTTGGGAATGAACATTGAGTGTTGTTCATGTTATTGTTACTTTTCCTTGTCTATGTTCTCACTTTAGCTGGATATAATAGAACGCCCTTCATGTATAGGATTGTTCCTCCAATAGTGAACTTCCAACGTAATTCACACCATTCCATCCGTTGAATAAATCTCTCGTAAGGGCGTTGCAAATAGTTTCCGCATTGATATTTTTCATTGAACTGTTTCTGAACATACGGGATGTAAATGAGTAGGACAATTTATATAACAGTGTCCTAGTTGAGATGGAGGTTTTGAAGGACTTTACAGTTTACAATTCACAGCACAGATTCAATTTCAGATCTTACAATTAGTTGAACAGGTGTTGCGACCTATACGCCAAACATTTTTTAAACTGACAAATTTTAGAGCTTTGACAAACTAAATGTACATCTTCTTTAATCGTAAGCTTCAGTACGAAGGATTTGCACACATCATTCTACAAAATTAGAACATAAATTTTTACATGATTTGCTTGATTATTTCAGTGTGTTGCATATGTGTGGCCAATAGTGTGGGATTTAATTTATTTGAAGTAATTCATAATATATATGCATCTCTTTAAAATTTCTTATTTTTTTAAACACTGGCAAATGTTAGAGCTTCGACAAACTAAATGTATATCTTCTTAAATTGTAAGCTTCAGTACGAAGGATTTGCACATCTCATTCCACAAAATCAGAACATAAATTTTACATCATTTGCTTAATTACTTCAGGGTGTTGCACATGTGTGGCCAATAGTGTGGGATTTAATTTATTTGAATTAATTTATAATTTATACTGCATCTCTCTAAAATTTCTTATTTTTAAATACTAGACAAATATTGATTAATAATCTATTTCAATTAAATTGTAATTTCTTGACAAAATTTATCATTGATCTTAATTTGAATTTATAACTGCATCAATGACAAATATACGATTCCACGGAAATTTAAAATAAATTCGTACACACATATGAATAAACAAAAAAATTGTAAGTATTTTAATAAATATTTTTTATGAAAATAATGTTTATGATATATAAAAAGAATCTCCGTATAACTGAATAAATTTAAACTTAATACAATTATTAAAAATATGTAGTTTAATATTTAATATTATGAAATTTTACTTCATATTAAATATTTAATTTCAAAAAACATTTGTTACTACTTCATATTAATGTAAGTAAATAAATAATAAAGATATGCTAAATGATTAGATTGATTTTTAAGAGGTTCTTTACAAAAATGTAATTCGAATAAAAATATTAATTATATTGCGTATAATAAATGAAAGATAATTTACGGTATAAGGATGGAGGACCAATATATAGACACTGTTGGTCACACAAAATGCAATAACCAGGTCACACAAAATGCAATAACCTGAGGAAATGATGCAAATCATATGAAATTTTACATCATATATTTCTGGTGGTAATATAAGCAAGTCATTAATAGCATTGAAACACATACGTACACCACAAATGACTGCAGTGACAAATGAAATCAAAATAAAGGGAGTGCTGATGTGAAATTCGGCAAATGCGCGTAAATTCTTTAACTATGCTACGTATCATCCTAAGAACATGTTTCTGAATTAAACCGAGGAAGAATAGTTCTTCTGACAATAGGGATTGTGGATTATCCTTCTGAGAAATTAGTCACCATATTGGGCAAAACTAAGCAAATGCAAGGTGAATGCTTAAGGCCAGATCTCATCTTTCTCTATACACCACTGTAAGTGATAACAGGTATATTGCGTGTCTCTCAGTGTTGGTTTATTCAGTCATATCATGAACTGTAGCACAAGATATTGAGTCTGTCAGGCATCACTGCATGTCCACTTGTACCATTCAATGTGGCATGTTACTGAGTGGAATGCCCACAAGATGACCATTGTTTCATTTACTCTTAATTAAACAAAACAACGCAACCCTGACACTTGTTCAGTCTTCAGAAGTGAGTTGATAGCGATTAAGGTGTGACTTCCTGTTATCATTTCTTGCAACTGGGATTTTGAAGAACTATGGATTTTGTCGGACAGACGCAGTGCACTGCAACATCTCATTGACTGTTCCTCTACAAATGATGAAACAAGTTTATTCTTCTGAAATTGAAAATGATCTCTCAAGAACATGATGTACATCTCCAATGGATTCCATACCATGTAAATATTAGTGGCAAAGATACCACAGATTGACTGGCCAAAGAGGGCAGTGAGGAAGATACGCCCACTGGTTCATCACTTACATATCAGGATATGAAAAATCTTGAATACATTCAATCTGGCAAATTCCACCCACACGAGGCCAGAGGAAACTCTGGAGGAGGTCCGTAACGGTTCTGACGTGCAAATTCCACCCACAAAACAGATGCTCTGGATTATCACCATAAAATCTTCTGGAAATAAAATGTGACCGAAAATCTCAAACTGCCTTGGCCAGATTCGCAAGTGGAGATCTAAAATGTTTATCGTTTTATCGTTTGAACGTTGTACAAAAATTATCCCACTTGCAAAAAATGCTGTGACCATCCAGCCTCACCGAAACATATTCTGGATTGCGTCAGACTTTCCCGGGAGGATTTATCCTCAGATCCCCTAATAATCATTGACTTTCTAACTGTCAACAATTTATTGGAGTTGATCTGATAAATGTCAGATCATTAAAGAGGATAAGCCAACAACAACAACCCTTAATTCAAAACCACGAGCGTTTGTAGTGCTACTGTAATATAAAAGCGAACATTTACAACAGAATTGAATGACATTGTTTTAATGCCGAATTCTGCTTTAGTCTGTAACATCATGGTGGTAGGATTAGAATCTGAGGCACAGGTGTCGTATAATCCAGGTTCCGTCTTAAATTTTGACTTTTTTTTTGGCGACGATGAAATGCTGCCAAATGGACGTAAATGTTACGTAATGCCTCGCGAATATGTTGTAATTGTGACGTAATAGATTCGCTTTCGAAAAACTTCACATTTCTAAATAATAAATTTAAACCTGATAAAGAGTGTGAATATATATTTTTGAAATAATAAGATTGTTTAAAAAAACATTAGAACAGAAAGTGAAACATTAGAAAAATTATATTGAAACATTAGAAAATACGAATATTTTTCTTATTCATATTCGTTTCGGAAATTACTTCGAAAACGAATGTGAATAAAGAAAATATGGGAACTTCGAAAAAGTAAATACGAATTCTAAGAAAATTGATTTTTAAAAGTAATGAAAAAGAGCAATACAACCTGGAATTTAAGTTTTCAAAATGTCAAGCAAATTACAAAATACACTAAAAAAATTCTTATGAAGTTTCCTAGCAAAATTTTCTTATAAAATGTGAAAATGGAACAAAATTTTCTAAATCTCGTCGTGATGACGTGAACACTAGGATTGTCAAAATTGAATTTTCAACATAATTAATATTGATCTTCATCTGTATGACGTAATAAAAACCAGGTTGTTAGATACAAAAGGAAATCCAACAAAAAATCACCAAAGTTTGGCATCTTGTTTTATACGGCACCTGTGTCGAATCTGGATACATTGTGGTGAGAGACAGGTGAACTCTTCTGTTATGCACTGTTACACTGGTTCTGCACTCTGTATTATGGCTTGTGGTGGTATGGGATTTGTCTCCAACATCCCTCTATTATGCATTTCCGAGACACTAAACTTACAGCTCAACAATTCAAGTGTTTTAGTGTCTGTGACACTCCCATACAATCAGTACTTTTTGCCTGGCATATTTAACAAAAAAAAAAAAAAATACATAACCACACGGGTCACTTAATATTCAAAAATTCTTCTGTACTTTTGCTTTTGAATTCATTCCTTTTGCTTGTTATCATAATCTATCGCCAATCCCAGCAACTGGTCCGAGTTACAATATCTGATGCTAAATCAAAATAACTTCAATATTATATGGAAGCTACTTGGACAGCTATGCTGTAAGAATACATCTCAAATCATATTTTTTTATTCAATGCTAAGGAATGTAACAGCAAATATAGGTAACAGTGGTTCTTACACTGACTACTGATTTTACATCATCCATAGTTCAAAGGGACTGTAATTCAATCATTTGATCTTCTGTAACATTTTATCTGCCTAATAAATTTTTTATGATTTCTCTGGTCTTTCTTGCATTGAAGTTTGGATGGCCAGCAGAGATGTTTTTTGATATAAAGAAAAAGCGAATGATTTAAATATGGGAAAAGCATTTATAGATGTTTATTCTTTATGCAATGAAAATTTTTTCGGTTCAGTTAGTAAAGGAAATACATTTCAGTGTTTCTAGATCTTATGAACTTGAAACTCTGCCTCTGACATCTCTAATCTGCTAAATTTCTTATATTTATTTAATAATTTTTTAATCCTATCTTCTTTCTTTACTTTTCACTAATGCTGTTCTCTAATTACAATCTTGTTTACTTATTAAATGGGATTCTTTTGTTATATACATTTGTAAAATATTTCATAACATTTTTTATAATTCTGAAGAAAGTTTAATTTATCTAGATGATTTTAATAAACTGTAATCTTATCATAAATGAGTGTGCATTTCATCTTTTAATTAGTTAAATGTATTAAGGTACATCAATATATAAAATTTCATGGCTTTTTCCTATCACACAGTGAAATAAGAACTTGAATCCATGGCTGAAGAAAAATATTGCAAAATGCAATTAAACAATATTATTTTATTTTGCTATAAGTAACTGGTCGATTAATATAATTTTATTACTGCTATAATTTAAAATTATCAGTTTATTACTCTGGTGTGTGATTTAGGTGATTTTATAACAAATTAGATATTTTTTAAATTGCAATATTTTAGTTTGTAAGTGTTTGTTGATACAAAGCATATGCAATAATATTCTTAATTTAATATGGTATTTATCATGTCCTGGATCTATCACTTTACAGTCTAAAATAAGATTTAATTTATTTTTTATTTATTGCAAAAACTATTTTCTTTAAAATTTTATGCTCTTTAGAAAATAATTACAAGTTTATTACACATTTGTTATTTAGTAATTTAGTTCTGTGAAATAAATAAATGAAGAACATTTTTATTTCGTAAGAATGTTCTACTTTTTAAAATTTAATTTCAGTTTTCAATTTATTTACTAAATGGGAATATATATATATATGTATATATATATATATATATATATATATATATATATATATATATATATATATATATATATATATATATATATATATATATATATATATATATATATATATATATATATATATATATATATACTATATATATATATATATATATATATATATATATATATATATATATATATATATATATATATATATATATATATATATATATATATATCATGAATATCTCATTTTTAAGATAATTTGGCGGTCAAAATATATAATTGGGTTTTAATTTTTCAATGTTTAAATGAAGATTATATACTGTGTGAGCTATTGTTTTTACTGTATTCGTGATGTAATGAATATAGTAGCATATGAATTATATGAATTCATTTGCATACTTTTATAAAAAATAGCAATAAAAATCTATTCATAAATTTTACCATGCTTATGTTTTGTTATTTACTTGTTTTGCTTCAACAACTCAATAATGTTAGATGAAATGGCAATTTAATGGTTAATTACAGGGCACTTATAGTTCACGATTTTTTTTCTCAATCCATATCCGAGTTGGTTGACTCCCATCTCGGATATGGATTGTTCTGGTGTGGTTAAGTATCTTAATTTAATCATAGTTTAATTCCTTTAATCTGGTTAATTTTTTAATGTAAAAAATAGCCATAGAACCGCAAACAAGTTAGTTAAAACTCAGTATTTTGACTTTAGAAATTAAATAACTGGTGTATAGAGAAAGATGTAAGCAATAAAAAATGAAAAATTTTTTTCTAATCACACAGTCGATTTTTTCCAAATTTTAAAAATAGCTAACATTTAATTATCCACAGTAATAATCTATGTATAACTGTTATTATTTTCATTTTATTTCTTATATAATCAAAATTAAATTCAATATTGATAAACAATGACTAATTTTTTGGTAGAGATAAAACTCTCCCATAAAAAATAATTTTGGGAAAAGAATAAATGGGACATCTAGACACATAGCGAGAAAATATGAACCATCGTAGGCGTCTGTCGCATTCATCAAAATGTCACTTCTGATGATTTTATTCTTTTTTTTAAAAATAGTTTCCGTATCATATGTCTAGTTCAATTCTCTAAGATATTTTTTATTACTAGTTTACAATGGTTTATTACCTTTAAATTCAATAACTTGTAAAAAAAAGAATAATTCGCAGATAAATTTTATAGATTGCCATTAAATTATAAAATAAAATAAAATATTGTTTCAATAAATTATTTATTGATTTCGTGAGGAAAGATAAATTTCTGTGTCCTTAAATAATTCCAATTATTTGTTTCCAATAAATTTGTAAGCACTTCATTTTGACCTAAGAAATGTGTTATTGTATATTTTTATAGAAAAACCAAAGCTTATTATCTTTTTATAAATAATAAATAACAAATATTGAGGACTTACATCACACAAATATAAAACGTAATATAAAAAATATAAAAATAGAATAAATACAAACATAAAAAATAATGATTTAATATTTCAAAATTAAATAAAAAAGAAATAATTTAGAATATTCCTATATCATGCTATCTAGAATTTATATGCATAGTATATTATATACAATATCTATCTATCTATCAATATATATATATATATATATATATATATATATATATATATATATATATATATATATATATATATATATATATATATATATATATATATATATATATATATATATATATATATATATATATATATATATATATATATATATATATATATGGTGGGTTCACTGTACATTATAGCAAAATTTAAAAATATATAATATATTTTCCTCACAAATAAATATTAATTCAGTACTCTCACTTACAAATTTTATTAATAATTGTATATCGGATAAATATTTGCTTTGCATCATATGTCTCAATGCTTAGTTTTAAAATTTGTAAGAGGAGACTGTTCATGATATAGTTTATAATTTTTTACTACCTATGTATGTCAAATATATGACTTAACAATTTGGTCTTTATGTCCCCAACAGATAATTAATTCGAGCATGGTTCAAAGTAGTCAAGAACTTTGGAATTAAACAGAAATTGAGTCTAAATCTCATTTTCTCAGTGTTTATCTAATCTACATGCGAGAATAATTTTATGACACAAAACATTGTTTACATTTACGTGTTTAGGTGTTAACTTTATAATTTCAAGTTTTTCCACTAATTCTAAATTTCACTCAGTAGTGATTTTATTTAAATTTTTAGATATTCGTTTTCTGTATGCTATGCAGAAAAACCATCTGAGTTATTTTACTCTAAAAAAACGAGTTTTTTGAAATCTAGAAGCACATTTTTTCAAATAAATATCTAAATAATTAATATCGATGTAAATTATGTATGGATTATAGATTTAATGATTCAGCTAATGATTGCAAATGATTTTTTATGCAATTCACTGTTAAATCAAATTTAATTTATGTATAATTTTAAATTTGGAAAAAAATAACCGTTTATAACTATTTTCAGTGGTATTCGTAAATGTGAAAACGAATCAAGAATTTTATTTTATTTCTAAACTCAATAATGTTTTAAGATTTTTTAAAGTTTTATTTAAAAATTATGAGAAATATTTTTAAGTAAATTTTTTCGAATATTTACAAGAAAGAAAATATTTTGTATCATTAAAATTATTTTTTTGATTTCCCTCTCTCTCTCTTTTTCAGACATGTAAAATATTTTATTCCTCTATATAATTTTTTTAACTTAAATAAGTCAATGACTTTTTTAACAATTTTCTTTCCATTTTTGCAAATGGGGTTTTTTAACTCTTATTTCTTGTTAGGTATTTAATAATTCTCACAATAAATATTTTTAATATTTTTTAATATATTTTACAAAAAGTATTCACTTTTCTTAAAATGTTATAGTATTAAATTTTAATATATACATATTGTTGTTGTTGTCGTGTGACAAGTGCAAACAAAGTGAAGTAAAAAAAGAAAAGAAATATGAAGATATTATGGCAGATATGCACTTTTATTTAATATACATTTCTAATCATAGATATAACAATTATAATTTAAGATATATATTAAATAAAAGAGCATTTCATCTGCATAATATTTATAATATATTTAGAATAATAACTACAAAATGCATTTTTAGTTTACTTTTCTGTTTTTAAAGATACCAAAATCAAAACAATTTATGCTCGGGAGGAAATAAAAAGAGAAATTTAGATTTTTATTGCATTTTGTGAATATTACACCATTGAAGTTTGCTTTAAATTATCATATATTTGCTGACAACTAATAAAAGCAATTTATTACTTTAGGAAAACTTAATTTACCCAAGTATTTTTCTCATATTGTTATATAATACTTGATGAACCTTGAGATCAACTGTTCTTTTTTGAAGGTATGAATGACATAAAGTGTTTCACATAATTCTTTTTTGTATCCACTATTTTCATAATATTTTTATCACGATAATAATTTGATCACATTATATCTATTCACTATATTTTCTGACATATTTTAGTTTGTCACAATAATAACTACAATTAAAGTTTTATGATAAGTTATAATAAGAGTTTATACATTATAAAAATATATGTATAATCTGTGTTATTATTAAAATATTTAAATGTTTCTTTTGATTTATTTTTAAGTAGTAATCAGCATGTAGAAGTCTAATTATTCAATTAATTGAAAATTCTATAAGACATTTATCTCCCAAGAAAAAAGAGTTTTAAAATAATTCGGATATTATAAATCAAAATTAGACAAATATACATTTTGAATATTAGTTTTTTTTAATTTTCATCTATTTATCTACATAATTATGAAGAAAAGTAACTTGAAAATATTTGTCAAAAAAACATTGCATGCAATGACATTACTATAATTAATGTTTGAAACCAAAATTTATTTATTAAAACAGACAAAAGTAATTATCTTTCAGGTTTTGCTTTAAAAAGATTCTTAATATAGCCCTAAAGATTAAATTGTGAATGAAATATTTATAGTTTAATTATATTACTTAATGAAACTAATATTTGATTGTAATTATTTTGAAAATTAATTGAAAATTTTCATTGATACTTGTTATTTTTGTGAACATAAGTTAATTATAATGTTTTGTGAATATTTGTTAATTATACAACATTTATTAATTTGGTAACTTTTTACTATGCATAATTTGAACACTAAAAGCAATAATGGTTATTTAGTTCTTAATTAAACAGATAAATTTGTATAGTTACAATTTAAATTATTAAATTGAAATTTAAATACCTTAAAATTACTTAGAAATATTTTTGATATCCAAAAATGTTTTAATTATTTCCAAGAATGATTAAAAATTAGTTTAAATACGATGATGTTGTTATAGAAAATTTAATTTTTCTTCATAAATTAATATTATGAAAAATTTGTTTTAAAGCATATGCCATTTTATATTAAAATAAATATCCATCAGACTGAAATAAATAAGAGAAATTTGGCATTTGAATGAAATTATTTTAGACATAAGGAAAGTCAAATTATTTGAATGAAAGCAAAATTTATTTTAAGCATTTTAAACCAGCACAAGTATCAAAATATTCCTTTAAACAAAAACGTTAGTCAGAAAATGTCCTTTTAACTTAATCGTAAAGAGAATTTGACATACACTTACATTTAAAAAGAGCATAAATTTTCTAAAATATTATACTATGCGCGTACGTTTATTTCAAATTTACAAACTATTTTTTCTGTTTTTGTCTCTTCAATATCATTTTAAAATTATTAATGGAGAAAATATATCTACAAAAGGATTTCATTTTAGTAAATTTTAATCATTATAAATAGAGTATTAAGACTGAAATGTAATCTAAATAAAAATTTATGGAAATTATTAAATTAAACTTGCATTGCATTATTTTGAATTCTGATTCCTTTTAACCATGAATTTTATTTGAACCTATGTTGTAGCTTATTAATATCTATTGATGGAAATAAAGATATAAAAATATAATTTTCAAATTAAACTTTTTGGAATATTCGGCTGTTGGTATAAATGGATTGATGAAAACATTTTACAAAATTCTAAATAAAATTCACTTTCTTGACATCAATTTAAGAAAACTCTAACGAACGCTCGAATGATATTAAATTATAAAATCCTTAAATGTTTATCATAAAATACATAAGCAAAAATTATAGACACATTTTTTATGAATATTTTGCATATTTTTACGTGAATTTTGGATGTATTTGAAAGTTTTCTAATTTTAATTATGTAAATCAACAAGTTTTTTCTAGATTTATTTCAGCATTTTAGGCATTAAAATTAATACCGTTTTTCTACTTTTACTATTATATTTTTCATTTGAAATAAAATTTAAGAACCGTTCAGCTATGAATTTGAAGGATAAATAAAATTATTTACATTAATTAAAAACATTAAAATTTAAAAAAAATTGAATTAAACTAATTAAATTAAACTTTCGGAATGAATTCAATGTTATTTTTAACTTAAATTCTAGTGTTTTTTTTAATTTACGTAAATAATATCTAATTTTATACACCATTTTTGTTTGATGTAACAGTACTATTTAAGATTTAATATCCTATTTAAATATTGTATTTATTTATGTTCTCTTTTTGTTGTATTGTAGGGCAGACGCCTAGTAAAGTAAGCAGTTATACTTGTAATCTGAAGTTAGTTGGCTCTGTACCTCATCCAGCTGGAAATTGTAGTGTTAAGAGTAAAAAAAATTATACGGATAAATATTCCGCCACTCATGTAACGTGGAAAAGAAAGGTCTAATTCAGGTTTATTGATCTACTGTTATAAATAACTGTGTTTTCATAAAACAATACCAGCACTTATAAATAATTAAACAATATGCAGATAAAGACAACCAACTAAAATGTTGTTTGTGTTTAGCGGCTATAATCGTCAGAAATATGCACTAGGAAGCTCTTGAAAATAATCTAAACGAAATTGTTTGACTTCATATTTTCATTTTGAATTCATATGTAATTTGTTTGGTTTTTGAACGTATTGGTGTATTGTTTTGACTTCTATCTTAATATCACATCAGGAAAAAAACATGATTTCTCGCACCATTATGAATGCTTTCTGATGAAACTGACATTAGGAATACTTAAGACTCACTTAATCTCATCAAAAGGATAGCACTCTCGAGAGCGAAAGATCTCAGGTCCGATCCCAGGCATTGTTAAACAATTTGAGGTGGATGCTTTGCTTGCACAGTGCCTTCTGTAAGCATATCTTTTGGAGGATTTCTAGGAGTCTATTGGAGTTATATATATATATTCCCTTGAGACACATGGATCCAGCCCGCTATACTTGAAGCTTTCCCCTTGAAACACACTATTAAAATTTTTATAACAGTTTTAGTGAATTGCGTGATTTATGATATGCAGTATTGATATTAAGATATGGGTATATAAGTACGCTAAGTAACGTCTTCATTATTTAGAAAATCTCCGGAATTATTATTTTTTCTGAAGTTTGTGCAGTTAAAATGTTACGAATTTTAATTCTTTAACTATGTATTCAAGTAATTTTTATAAGCAATATATATTCAGTTTTTTAATATTCTCTTTATTTTCGTCTTATGTCACCAATGCTAATTATGATTTTCTCAATACTTTTGTCATTTTGGAAATAATATAAAATAACACTTATATCTGTGTGCTACCCAGCAAACACAAATTGTCGGCAAGCCGGTTTTCTGTTGGCCACGGCAAGCCGCTCATGGTTGTTTGATGGCCCAGCTCCGACCATTACGGCCACAGATGAGTGCTGGCCAAAATAAACCGGGCCGATGCTGGATGATAAGTAGTGGGCCAACAGATTCTGGCCATTGATGGACCTGAAGCTGTTGGCCAGCAAAATTAAGACATTTAGTTGTAGCGCTATTTTTTATTTTATCAGCAAAGACTATTTTTTCCAAATTAATTAATTTTCAGATAACTTCTTACTTTTTAAACCCTTTAAAAACAATTTTTCAGAAAGAAATTTAATTTTCACATTTATTGTGTATACCGCGTGACAGTATGACGTCAGATAGTGCGAAGTGCTTGTGTCAGCGTCGGCCATTAATGTGAAGTGGCGGAACATTCGATGTTGTGTCTGTGAACCAAGAGAATTATAAGATAAGTATGCATTTATTTTTTGTGTTTTTTATCAGGATAGAATTGTTATGAATGATGCAAGAATAATATATTTATATTTTATGTTGATAAACTATTGATAACATGACAAGAGAAGACCGTGTTAGGAATAGAAAAATGTATCATGCAGAAGCATTTTTTTCATTCCATATATTAATATTTTATCAATTAGTATAATAAGTTTTTCAATGCTAAATTTTGTTTAATCGAATTCAATTGCTACAAGGCTTAAACCTATATATTACATTGATTTTTTTGTTACGAAGCAAGTTCATGAAATAAATGACATTCTAAAAGTATTCTATTTGGAAGAGCTTAGATGTTTATTTTCAATAAATTAATGTAGGATCTTGTAGCACTTATGATCAAAAAATTGTGTGTGAATTCCATATAAACTTTAATTCTTTTATTTTTAAAATGCTTTCTTAACGATAGTTACATACTATCATATAAAAGCTTTATTTATTTAACCTAACATTCACGTATTTCAAATATGCGAGTGTATCATATATTAAATTAAAGTTATAACTTAAACTGCATATGATAATTGTGTAGAATTTTCAAATAATTCGACTTGTTTTTATATTAGATTAATTAGTTAACTTAATAAATATTAGAAATATTTGGTGAGGTGCGTATAAAAATAAAATATACATTTGTTAGAAATATTTCCATTCATTTACGACACTTTTTCATGGTAAGAAAAAATAACCTGAATGTAACTTACATCTAATTAATTCTCAGTATTTAAAGTATGAAAGCAATTTAATCTGACATAGATGCACAAACATTTATCTATAGGAAACATAGAAGACTTAAGGAGTACAATATCATGCCTTTAAATCTCACTATATGTTTTCAAGTATCATTTCCTTCATACCATAAATTATTCTATTTCATTTAATTCTTTATATATGTTTTAGTTATGCATTTAATTTCGTTATCGTTATTTTTGTGATTTATGTTTTTGTTTTCTGCTGAAGAAAGCAGACATAATTTATTCCAGTATTAAACATACATATTTCCAGATTAATTTAAAACAGCACAATATAGATAGAAATTTACAAATGAAGCGTTGTACAAATGATAAAGAGTTAAAAAGATGCATATTTATTTTTATTATCAATTTTTATGAGATTTCAAAGACATAAAAAAGCATGTTTTAAGCAATTAACGGAAGAATTGTATTTGAAAGAAGAAAAGTTTATCAAATAAATGAAGAAATCAGAAAATTACTTGAATTCACGTAATGAGAGCTATTATGCAACATATCTGCACAATGATACCCATTAAATCAACTGATTTTTCATTGATTGTAATTCAATATTGAAAAATATAGATTTTTTGCCTGGAAATTGTGTTTATTTCAACACTAGAAGCTTTGTCATTAAGAATCATCTCTTCCAATTAATACATTTACTAGAAGAAAAGTGAATTAATTAGTTGAGTTTTAAGAGTATGCTTGTATTCTATCTACAAAATCCATTTTGTATGATGTAAATAAAATAATGATATTATTAAATCATGACATTTGCTAAAATAATTATTTTTTTGTTCGTTTATTACCAAATAAAATTAATTTTTCAAGTGACTTCAAATCCTCTCAACTAATGTTACCAAACATCATAGAATCGCAAAAACTTTTATAATTTTATTTTTGTTTGAAGGTTATTATGACATATTTTGCAGCACATATATCATGAACATAAAATGATAATTTAATTAGTTACATCAGATATAATCCCAGAGACAAAAGGTTTGATATTATTCATGATAGATATTCATATAGTAGCATTTTCTGCTTTTAGATTTAAAATACATAATTATGTTAAACAATTTCTGCAGAAAATTTATACTGTTAAAAAATTGCAAAAAGAATATTATAGAATAAATAATTTTCTGCAATATTTTCCAGTAATTTCTAAATGATAATTGCAAACTCAACATTTTCTAAAATTAAACTTTTGATATATGATTTATTTTTATTTATAAATATAAAAATAAATGTATGATATATTTTTATTCCAATAAATTATTAAGGTCTCTATAAAGATATAACTAAGATACAAATCCATTTTGTGGCAATCAAAATAAAAATTGTGCACATATTATATATTTACATATTATATATATATATATATATATATATATATATATATATATATATATATATATATATATATATATATATATATATATATCTATGTATATATATATATATATATATATATATATATATATATATATATATATATATATATATATATATATATATATATATATATATATATATATATATATATATATATATATATATATATATATATAATATATATATATATATATATATATATATATATATATATATAATAAATACTATGTCAGTTATTTGATCGTTTGTCCCTCAACTGTCGTTTTTTGCACTCGAGGGCTACTTACACTAGGACCTTTGTGATTTAAAGTGGATTCTGGACCACAACAAACATCCATGGCCAAGGTAGGATTCGAACCCACAAACTGTTGATCCGAAGGAAAGAATGCTTGCCATTCGGCTATCTGCTCAGCTAGTTATTTTATGATACCTTCTGAAGAAATTTTACCTTTTTACAATCAAGCTATTTATGTTTCCTCTATTGTGTTCTAACCTTCTGTTAAGATACTGGTCCAACCCTCTGTTAAATTTCTTTTTTTAGATAAATATACAATAAAAAACTCAATATTTGCCTTGTCTTTTAGGTTTTTACGTAAATGGATGTAATTGGCTAATTAAAATGGGATGTTTGTAATGTTGATGACATAAACGCTTTCGTTTGAAGGCAACAAAAGAGCTTCATTAGTTTGCATGAAAATAATTTGAAATTCATATTTTTAGATCAATGATAAAATTATAATTTAATTATTTAACCTTAAAAAATCTTTTGAATATTTTAATTTTATTTGTAAATATAATTAGATCATAATGTATTCGGGAATAACCAATATTTAAATGTATTAAAAAATTCCTGATACAAAAGAATATATAATTATTCTTTAATATATTTAGTAAAATTCTTTTTCAGATAACAAAAAATTTTTATGAAATTTTTTGTTATCATAAATTTTATAAAAATTCATTAAATAAAAGTCTACTTGATATCTTCTAATTTTGATAAATTTTCATTTTGATTTATCGTTTATAAAATTATTTGTCTCGTAAAATAGTTTCATTTCATATAATAATTCTTTTATTACATTATCATGTGATTTTAATTACGTCTGATAAAATATCGTCTTTTTATGTTCACATCCATTTTTATCGTGACAAATGTCTGAATAATTATTTCTTAAAGTTAAAAAGTTGGTGATGCGCACACATACATTAAAATATCATGAAATCATTATGAAATATTGAAAGTAAATTTAATTAAATTTTATCATATTATGTCCGTTAATTAGAATAATATTATTCAGAAAATATCAATTAAAAATAATATTATTCAAAAAATATATATTAGTATAATATTATTATAAATACATTTATACTAATATATATTTTTATATATAGTATTATATTTAGTATATATAAATAATATTATTTGAAAACAAGCTTTCAAAAATTGTTTGAAATAAAAATTACATATAACTTTATAATAATAATACCATTTATGTTTTTCTTACAAATTTAAAATTCACATCTAATTTAAGACTAAAATGAAATTTTGGAATAATCAGATATGATTAAGAAAACATAATTATAATAAATTTTTTTTTTGAAAATCTTAATATCCAATTAATTTCACATTTATTGCTAAAATGATTTTTTGATTTTTGTAAATGCATTTTATTCAAAAATTAAATTTCGAATAAAAATGTAAATACTCTGAAATATTAAATAAAAACGTTTCTTGAAATAAGAAATACAAATGTTCAGTCTGTGACAAATTGTATCATATTTCTTTCGGTTCTGATGTAATATTACGCCCTAAAATTGGTAACTATAATGCTTCGCTTCTGGTAAAATTTGTTTCAAATGTCATTGAGATTAGAGTAATATTTTAAGAAAACGTAGAAATTCTTACCATTTCCTCTTAAGAAAGTAATTTAATATTTGATATTTTTCTATACAATTTCTTCTAAACGCAATATCTAAGCTTAATATTCTTACTACTATTCTTAATTTTAGCTTTCATTTTGGTTTACATTTGATGCATATTTCTAATAGTGATTTAAATTTTACTTCACACGAAAATATTAAATACTAATATAAATCGCTTTATCTCTTGGAACTACACTTTTGGCCCCTAGTTAATAACATTTAATGTCTGGAAAAAAAAACTCAGTTTGTTTCTGTTTTTCTATTTATTAAAGAGTAGTTTTCAAAGAATAATACTATTTAATTGATTATAACATCAAAATTTCTCTAAATTTAAGATAAATTTATATTATTGATGTAATATTTGAAACATGTTTCTATTTTCAAAGAAAAAATCTAATATAATCATCCATATGACAGTAAGAAAGGAATTAGTAAGTAATAGTTGATTTATTTGTTATAATATACAAAAAAGTAAATTTTTATATCACAAGTACGTGCATTATGTATTAAGAATACTATATATTTCCTAATCTTACATATTTTATTCCTTTATTCTACTAAATGTAATCTAAAGTAAACCCATTTGTAATTTCAGTTGGTATTCCATGTCCCTTTTCGAATAGCATTTAAACAGCTTTCATTCCTTTTCAAATAGCATTTGATTTCATACGAGTTAACTCTCCGTAGACTTCTTAAAAGGGATATACTATGATATCTTAGAAATACTTGAGATAATTAAGAGCTTAGTTTGAATTTCAGATTCATTAATCAATTCACTGAGAGGCTTCGGATTCTGGAAATTCGTGCTTGATTAATCGTCTAATTAATGGAATCAAAACAATTAATACTTAAATTTCTTTAAAAGTAAGACATGGTTGAAAATTTATCCAGAGAGTTCACACGAACTTATTATTTTGAGAACATATATAAATATTCCTGTCAGTAATTGTTTCCTAAATTTTCGTGTGAATGATTTAGACATTAATGTTTCATTACCAAGTATAGGAATGATAATAATGTTGATGTTGTGATCACAAAAGTTTTGATAATGAATGTCCTTGTACTTACTCCATATATTTTCTATATTACAAAAGAAAACATGCATAAAATATCAGACCTATGTCAAACCAAATTTTGAATGTATATTTTAGAGTGATATTAGGGATATCGATTTCCTATATTTTATCGACAGTACTAAAGACCAAAGATACCACAGCAAAATTTAATTGACTAAGAATATGTCATACAAAGATTAAATGACACAAATTACAGTCTCTTGTAAGGGGTGAATCATAACAAAATCAATAGTTAGTGTAGATACCAATGTTGTCTATAATTACTATTACACATTTCGACATAGAATCAAAAAGGTTATGGATGTATCTTTAGGATTTAGCAGTATATGGGGATTTCAAATATTACAAAATTTGATCTTGCGTGGCAGCTGGTGGTGTATCCCCCAACAAATTGTTATGCAATCATAAAACAACACGTTTTCAATTTTCGACAGATTGGGAGAACAAACATGTACATATATATATGTTTTCAAGAACTCTTGAATATTGCGCGTGTCACTTGTAATAGCAAATTATCCTCAAAGTATATGGATGAGGGCAAGCACTGAATGTAAGAAAGGGTCATTTACTCTTACACGTCAGATATGCTAACTATTCTGTGAAACGGCAACGAATAATAAAAGCATGTTGTGTAGAAATTTAATACCTTCTCAAACCATGATACTGGGGGCAATACCACTGTGGTGATATACAGTGTAACTGTTTAGCAGTCTCTTACTTCAGTGATATAAATTCGAATCTCAACATCGTGATGGTGACAGTCTAAGTGGGATTCGTCAGTCACGACTATGTCATCCCATTCCTTTGTCCATGTCAATCTTTCATTGGTATCATTGTCTGCACAAGTGTTTGTAGATTTAGTTCAAAGGTAACGAAGCAATGAATGCATTGCTTGTCATCCCTGCTCCATTCACATTGTACAACGAGTTGTATGCGATCGTTTCTTCTTGCATCCAAGGCTTACATATCCGCACAGTTGTTTATTTTCGTTTAACACCTTCATCGATTTCTCCAAAAAATGATCCGCAATCCCTATAGAATACGATTCCTCCTCGGATGAACTTAGAATCTTGTTTTAAAAAAACGAGTCTTCTATCAGACATAGTTTAACAACCCGCAGAAAAAGAACTCAAGATAAAAACAGTTGTCATACTTCAAATAAGCAACCTCTTCTCTTTTGATATAGCGCTTACAAGTGACCCATGATGTGCACATACACAGAAATGCTAATCATTTACAGGTGTCATCATCTCAAATGCAGGATGTAAGCTTCACTTGATTTACATGATTTCTTCAGGGTGCTGCATTTTGTTGTCTCTTCTGAAGTCTTGATTTATTATAAGGAATTTTAATTTCAAAAATAAGGTTCAACATAATTAATTTAATGTATATGTTATTATCTGACATAAATACATAAAATGTTTTAAATTTACATTGTTTTTTACAATATTGTAATTAATAATAATTAGACTGACTTAGCATATGACACATTTAACATTTGGAATCACGATGTTAATGTTATTTTACATTCCGAAGTTTTTTTGCTATATGTTATTCATAAGAATGTTCTTTAGTCTCTTATTTTTGTTATTAATAAGAATTCTCACAAATGAATACAATTAATTTTACAAACAATTTTCAATATTATGAAATTTTATTCATTTGTTTTAAAAAATATTTTAAAAACGTTTTTGTATATGATTGCTATAAGTCATTATATCTAGAATGAAAATTCTCATAATTTTTTATCGATTTTTAATAATGTCAATTCTTAAGAAGAATAGTGAAAACAATTTAATTAAAAAATATTAAAATCTCTATATATACATCCAGATTTTGTATTTAGTTATTATAATCAATAGAAATTTCTAACAGTTTTAAATTTTATGTACATTTATCATAATAAATGCAAAATCTGAAAATATTTACAAAAGATAAAAAACATAGCTTTAATAAACTTTAACTAATCTAGAAAAGTAAGTTATCTGATTCAGAATTTCCTGCAATACATTTTTTTAATATCCTTGATATTTTATACTAAAAAGTATTAAAGGGAAAAATTGAGATAATATAATGAATGGTCTCTTTATTATCTATAGTTGCGTTTTCTCTATCATTTTTTAAATGTAGAAGCAAAAATTATTTTTTTTTGTAAAATCTTGAATCATTATAGAATGCTCATATGCTTGAATGGAAAATATCATAAAATTTTAACCATCATAAGAGCCATTAGTATAAGGTACAAATGCAGAAAAATTAAGTATGTAAACTTATAGAAATTAAGTTGTTTGAATAATTTTCTATTGCGCATAAAAATTACAGTGATAAAAATATGTACAGCATATATTAATTAGCAGCAAAATTAATTTTTTTAGTTATTGATATACTTTATTAAATTTATTATTTTTCCGTGTTAAAATCATAAAAATTATCTAATCCAGTATATCATACTTATTATTTACTTAAATAAATATTTTTAACTTGGGCGCTCACATTTCTTCAAAAATTATTTTACTATTATTTTTAAAAAATGTTTAAAGGTTATTATTTGGTTGACGGGTTTTCAGTGCTTTGTGAAATAAATGCTAGAAACCAATAAAATAATAATTTTAAATTTATATCCATTAACATAATTATTTAAATTTAAATGTTTATTTACGATAAAGTGTTTGATAATTATGTATTTATATTTTGCAATAAGTATGATTGATTTCTTTAATCATACTCTTAACAAAATGCATAATATGTATACCCATCTATACTTTTAGATATTTATATTTATATACATACACATATAGGTGTGTATGTATGTATGCGTTTGTGTGAGCATTATTTAAATGTAATTATCTAAACAACGTTACAATGATGCATTCCAATAAAAGTGATTAGATAAAATTCTCATTTTCGTAAGTACTTATAACAAAATATTCTTTCATGAAATGCTTATCTATTATAAACTAATTTGCATTACATGAAAGAGTGCTTGATTATTGTTACACAGAAAAGAGTTTTTGAATGTAAAATTATTTTAACTGTACAAAACAAATTGTCTTATCTCATCAGAAGAAAAGACATTTTTCAATAATTTCAACGTCAAACTGATTTTTATTTATATTGAGAATGTAAATAAAATTAACAAATTTTTTCAGCATACTTTTTTGAGAAATTTTAAGAGTATATTGTATGAATTAAGCATTTAATATCAGAATTTACTGATTCATTGAAAATGAAGCCTGAAATTCATTTATATATGTTTCCTAAATAATCTTCAATGTATTTTTATTCCGAATTCTTATGAGCAAGCAAAATATTTCTACTATGTGGTCTTTTTTTTATTCCAGCGGAAAATGTTCTGGAATGTTTTGCAAATAGTGCTTTTTATATGTTTGCAATGGACATGGGAGATTTCTCGTGGTATACATTTCTTTTTTTCTTCTATTTGTATTGTCTGTTTATGTTTGCTCTGTCTAGTATTAATTTTTAAGATTATTTTTTCCCTTTTTTACACCAAACTTGTTCCCTATAATTCATATTTTATCTAGTAATCTATATCTCTTTTAATGTTATTTCTTACGTAAGAATAGAATCAAAATAAATGCTTAATAAATCATTTACGACTTCGAATTTATTTTTAAATTTCGCATAGAGTTGATGCTGGTTTGGATTACATAAGCTTTAATCTGACGATATTGGCGATTTATGATTATATAAGTATCTAGAGTTGCTTCTAACTTAAGCTAACTAAATATAAATTAATCCTAATTAAATATTTAGATTTTATAAAAGCTTATGGGGAACATAATTTCTTAAAATGCATTGTGTTTTTGACATTTTCGTAGATATTTTTAAATGCCTTCATGTTCTCTTAAACTTTCTTCGATTATTTAAATTTTTACTATAGTCTATTTTTACTTTGATTAGAGTAATTTAGTGGGAAATTATGTGTTTTTTTAAACACGTCAATTATGACATGAAAATTATTTTAACATCATGTAACAGATAACCAAATATATAAAACTGATTCATTTTCACTGCGTCTATTCCAGGGAAAATTATAAATTGATATTAAACCAATGCCAAATATCACAAAAAATTATCCTGAAAATTCTCAAGCTCCAACTCCAATAAGCATGTTGCCAAACAGTTGAAGTGTTATTCCAGTAGTAGCTTTATTAAGCTGTGTACCTTACACTAATAAAAATATCTAAACTATCATCTACTATCATCAGTTGTTAGGATATAGTGAATAAGAACATGGCACAGTTTAAAATTTTTTCATACTACGTACTGAAATCTTGAAATATGCGTAGTGTGTATACACAAACACACACACACACGCGCGCGTGCACACACACACACACACACACACACACACACACACACACACACATATATATATATATATATATATATATATATATATATATATATATATATATATATATATATATATATACAGGGTGACGACTTTATACTGTTGACAAAATTGTACTGCTTTTGATTGTTTTAATTCATGTCCACCACTTTTTTCAATAATTTCATTTTCTTAAGAGATCTTAATGCTAGTAAAACAAATAGGTAGTTTTTATTTCCTTATTTGAAATAATATACCAAACCAGACGGTGACAAGTAATTGCTTTATTTGAGGCTGGATTAAAGCAAACTCAGATTGCCCGAAAGCTGAATATCCACAGACAAAAGGTATTACGTTCTATAAAACGATTCTTGGAGCTTGGCCATGATAGTGATAAACCCCGGAAACCAGAAAAAAGAACTGGGAATACAAATGAAATTCATAAAATTATCAAGTAACTAATTAACCGAAATCCAAAAAACTCAATGAGAAAACAGCTAAGGAAATAGGGTTGATAGAGAATCAGTTAGACAAATTACAAAAGAAGAACTTGGATCTTAAGCCATATAAACTGTGAAAAGTACAGAAACTAAATGAGCAAAATAAGCGTACACGTTTGCAAAGATGTCGAGCTCTCCTTCGGAAGTCTGCAAAAGGCACATGGAAGCATTTCATCTTCACTGACGAAAAACTTCTCACAACTGAACAATCCTATAATCGACAAAATGACCGTTACTGGTCCTCTGATCGTCCTGGAATTTCCATAAGAGTAGAACGTCGGCAAAAACCACAGTCAGTTATGATTTAGGGAGGCATTTGTGAATTTGGAAAAACTCCTTTGGTTTTCATAGATCAAGGCGTCAAAATGAACAAGACTATGTACTGCAATGAGATTTTACAGTCGGTTTTACTTCCTTGGGCATAAAAACATTTTGAAAACAGCATCTGGATACTTCAAAAAGCTTCTGCGCCTTCTCATAGAACAAAAGCAACGCATGCCTGGTGTCACGCAAATCTTCCAGATTTCATATCTGCGGGAATGTGGCCTTTCTATTTACCTGACTTAAGCCCAATGGAGTATAGTGTTTGGTCTATACTGCAATCAAGATTATGCTCTAAGCCACATAGAAGTTTGGAATACCTAAAGGCTACTCTAAAGAAAGAATGGGTTAGCTTAACGCCTGATGAACTGCGGCCCATTGCAGAAAAATTTACGCGATGTTTAAGGTTCTGTATCCATGCTCAAGGGAGCCATTTTGAAAATACTTAAATTTGTTGCATCTAAGTAACAAATGACTTAAGTAAAGTTAGTTTTTTGAAAATAAATTCCATGTTTTTACTTTAATACGATATTATTTTGTCAACAGGATAAAGTCGTCACCCTGTATATATATATATATATATATATATATATATATATATATATATATATATATATATATATATATATATATATATATATATATATATATATATATGTATATATATATATATATATATATATATATATATATATATATATATATATATATATATATATATATATATATATATATATATATATACATACATATATATATATATATATATATATATATATATATATATATATATATATATATATATATATATCTCATATATTGTACTTATAAAGTTTAATGCGAATCACAATAAGATAAATAACGTAATATGAATTAAAAAATTTTTTATAATACATTTACAAATTATTTATCAAAAAAATCTAGAACAAAATAATATTAAATGCAAATTTCTTAAATGAAAAATAATTGAAGAATAATAAATTAAAAAAAAGTCTCATCAATTTAAAAATTACTAAGCATTTATAATTATAAAAATTATTCCTTACATTCATGAAGAATTTTTTTAAAATTTTTGTGCTTTAATGTCGTAGGGTTCTCTGGTCATTTCGAATATAGATGCTTTTCGTATAAGACTATAATTAAGTCTGAAATCTCAATAACATCTAAAATAGAATAAATTGAATATTTTTTAAATTATTAGAATAAAATTTAACAAAGAAATAAAAAATATTTAAAAAATGCATTCAAAATTTTTCAAAAAGGCGTTATTTTAAAATGTGCTAATTTGAGGAGGGAAATATTAGCATATTTTCTTGAGACAGGCATCTCATATTATTTTACTAATGAGTAGAATAATTTGTAAAAGACTTATTAAATCAGCTTACGATCACGTTTTATGCTTTTTTTGAAGGTAAATTATATTAGTTATGGAAAGTTCGTTTTTAGATTATTTTTTTTAATTATGATTTTTTTGAATATATTTTAATTATTTTATGAAATGTTTCATATGAAATGCAAATTAACTATTTATTGCTCTGAAATATATATTTTTAATAATATCATAAATTTGTATACCTTGCTTCTTCAGTAAATTTAATGAGACCTCTTTTATCAAGAATGCCTTGAGAATTGCAAAATAATTTTAATCTCAGCAAAAAGGAAACATTTATCATTTTGTTATTTAAATTTCATTGTTTCATATAATATCAGAAATGAATAACGTAATTAGGATTCGTTTTATAAAATAGAGGAAAACGGAAGAAAAAAATTTTTCCTTAGAGATTTGGTTAAGAAATATTATTTTATTATTCACATTATCATGTAAATTTAATTATTGAGCATGAATAGAGAATATGAATAAAATTATTTTTAGTATTATAGTTAGTGAATGGTAATTTAATTTTAGTTTTCAACTAAATTAATAAATGTTAAAAACTGTTTTACAATTTTAAAACAGATTTTATGTTGTCTTGTTAAATTCTTATTTCTTGTTTCATTAATTAATTTGAAGAAAACTACCATCGTCATACAAAAAATTTACTGATAAGATTAAAAATATGAAGGAGAGAGTACACAGAATTGCATCTTCACAATTCTAATTTGTATTCTCTTTATAGATTTTTCTCAGAAATATAATTCTTTAGAGAAAGAGAAGAAGAGAATCTATATCCTAATAAACAATTTAAAGAAATTAAAAAAACTACAATCGTAAGAAAATCATTGAAATGCCACAAATTAAATTAAAAATACTGAGAAGGAATTTAATTTGAAAATATTTTCTAGCGAAAATAAAAATGGCAATCTTTTCAACCAGAAGAATAAAAATCTTAGAAAGCTATAAGAATATTTTAAGAAGTTGATACCTGGTAAAGATTATAATGATTTAAAATTTCATTTGTATTTCCAGATCATGCCAATGAACTTAAACATGAGCAGGACTTGCCTAGAGACCATTAAATTGATTATGCAGGTTATAAACATACATAATTCATCTTTTGATATATTCAAATGACATTTAAGATGTTTCTTAAAAATTAATGATTCTGATTTTATTTATGGTATCCATGAAAAATATCGTAATGTATGGACTGTAGAACAGATGAATGGAATGATGTTGTTGTTTCTATTGACACTTGGAGAGGCCAAGCTCGCCATGCCTTGGATATGGGAATTTAAGTCAGTAGGTTGAGTCTTTCGTTTAAAGTGCACCATGAAGGTGAAAGTATGATTTTGCTCTTCAAATCCTCCGATAGATGGCACCACCAGAGGATTCGCTTCCTCAATTTTAACATTGATTTGAAAGGGGAATAAATTTTCTCCAAACCATTGCACCCATGGTAACTGCTCAACGACTGACCACAGGACTTTTGATTTCACAGATTTAACGAGCCCGTATATCGCATGCATTCGGGGACTTTTGGGGCATTGGGAATCGAACTCCATCCTACCGGACGGAAGGCCAAATCCCGAACCACTACGCTACCACGGCGCTAAGAATGGAATGAGAGTTCAGTATATCCTGTCTTCAGAAAAAGATACAGATAAGAATCCAGTAATTATCAAAGAATCCCTCTGCTCAATGCTATGTTTAAAACATTTTTAAATATTCTTTGCTGCTTATGACAAGGTGAAGCAACAGAAATTTGTTCAAAATAATTTAATAAATTATTAGTTAAGCAAAGTGTTCTGACAAAAGCCACACATGCAAAAGGGAAATGTAAACTTTATAATAATCTATCTGAAGCACATTTTATAAATGCTCAAGTCTGAGACAAAGTAATACTCTGTTTTAATTATTTTTTAATTTGAGATGCTCTTTGAAATTCAAGAATCTTATAGTTAAAGAATAATTAATAAGAAAACCTTCCTAACTTTTATTTGTCTGATTATATCTACTTGTCTAGCAGTTCAGAAAAATACGTTTAAAAGTTTAGGAAAAAAAATTTGTTGAAATTTATACTCATAAATAACTTAATCTACATTTTTAACAGTGAATTATGCAGACTTATTTCTGCTTATATACATCAAAACCGTCATTATCAGAAAAATGTTTTTTCTAATGACCGGCTGCCCTTAGGCCATTGCTATATTTATCTCTACAATCTGCGAATAGATAGCATCTCATACAGTGGTGCACCCATTAAGTGTGCCATGTTTGCCCTGAAAGTGATGTGATAAAGAAAGACAAACACAAAGAGAGAAAGAAACATCAATGCCCGAACCAGGATTCGAACCCAAGACCAAGTGCTTCAAGTTAGTGTCACTAACCTCTCCGTCGCCTACCAGAAACAACTATCTAAATAATAAAATAAGAAAAATAGACTCGTTAGGAGAAAAATGTATTTACCATGACCACAGAAACTGCTTTAAATCTCGATTCATAGGCACAAGATGAAGAGGTATATATAAAACATCTCCGCAAATTAGTGTTACATTTCCTTTTCATTTATTGTTCATAAGAATATAATTATGTAATGAAAAATCAAAATGTTATCACAGTTAAAAAAAACCTTGTATATTAAAATTTAACTTATTCTCCATTATACATTGTTGTTCATTAAAATGCTCATATTAAATGTAGCAGGACTCGATCACGTGTTAACGCAAAGGATCTATAAGCAGTTTCATTTACACAAATTCTATGTAAAGAAGTAAGAAAAAATAAGCATTTTAAATCATTCTCACAATGCAGGTAAAATGGTGCTAACCCAAGTTTTTATAACGGAAAGGACCATAAAAGTAAGTTCTATGTAATAAAATATTATGAACTTCTGAGTGATTTTTTCACTGTATTTTGAATTTCCTTGTAAAAAAAGAAAGCTTTTAATAATCAAAACGTAATGATATAACGAACTGCACTACTTTGCACTTCTTGTCTTCTTAGTGCTTCTTGTCTGCACTACTTTGCAGGAAAAAGCTTATAAATAAGAATGAAGATAATTGTATATGTCAATTTAAAAATATTACTTTTTAATATAATCATCTCGAATCAAAATCTAAGTGAAATTACTCAAAGTAGACACACAAGTTGAACAATCAGTCGATTTTACATCCAAAAATGATGAAGTATAATATCTATTAGAAAAGCTGTTTTATTTGTATTCCACAATATGGAGCAAAAATATGAGCAAGGTTAATAACTTGAAAACATGTTAATAATAGTATAGTGCTTATATCAATGACTTTTCAAATTCTAAATATACAATCATAAAAAAAGATAAGGAAAGAACTTATATTGTGTGTAGCAGTCTTAGATTTTTTAAGATTATCAAAAATCATTGTGCTAGAATACATTTTTTTTAAAACTGTTCGATTTATGGATAGTGAAATTTTTACTTTTTATTATTAATTTATGCCTTAATTACATTTATTCTATTGAGAAATAAACTCACCATGTAAAAAGGAAAATTATACTTGAAAAATTAATTTTATATTAGACAAAATATATACATTTAAAAAAGATATTTTACAACAGGTTGAGAAAAATTAAATTGAATGAAAGATTTTCAACAAATATTCTATGTTATGATTCAGAAATTCTATATGATTAAAGAAAACTAACCTAATTTGAGAATTTTATGTGTTTGGTAAATTTATAAATCCTTGTTATTTGATAGATTTTTCATAAAATCATGAAAAAATCTATATTTAGTTTGAATACAAAATTAACCGTCACATTTACCAGACTGCGCAAAACTGATCAAATTGGCAATATTTGAAGAGAAATTGTTTACGTTAAAATGAGAAAATAAGTGAAAAATATAAATTATTTGATACGATATTACAATTTAATTATATTTTTTTTCAGAATTCAAACATCAGAACATTTAGTAAATACTGTTAGAGATTCAGAATAAAAAGACAACTAACTTTGTAAAACAAATACTTGTCTAAAACGTGCATTTAGCTTAAAGTTTAGATAAATAAATAAATGTAAGTAAATATGTAAATAATAACCTCTTAAATTTTGCTAATTGAGACAGTTCAACTTAAAAAGTTGTTTTTTAATTTATTGATTTTTATAAAATGGTTGGAAATTTTCTGGCATTTTTTTCTTGTAAACTTCTGGAACTTTTCTAATGAATAGTAAAAAACTCAGCAAATATACATAACATAAGTACTTAATATACTAATATTTATCTTCATTGTGTGTACTTTATCACTTGGAACTATTACATACATTAATATGATAAGGTTTGAATACTTAAGACTTATAACAATCTGAACATATATGCTTGAGTGTACTGTAAGCAAAAATCAGCTGCTTCATACAGAGGAGAATCTGCTGTACAAAACATTTCTTATGAATTATTTGATTATTATTAGAAAAATTATTGCATTTATAATTTCTGCAACGAAATACTACATTTAATCATATTTGCACCAATAACTTTTTTCATAAAGTAAAAAAAATTACTTAGCATAACATTTCAAACTTATTTGAAATATCATCGCACCTAATCCGTAAATGATGAAGTTAAATTATTTAAACTAATTAAAGCAGGCATCAAGCAAAGTTTTTACTTTGCAGTAGCGGAATGATATCACAGAAAATAATATGAATAATAAAGATTATTTGGATTTCATGTTATACATTTACCGATATTCATTTTCCTTAAAAAACGGCTAAATGAAAATAATAAAGTAGGAGTCAAAAACTTATTTGTTTTCATTTGCAAAAATGTATAATGAAGTGGAAAATGGTTTTCATCATAATTTTCCTAATCTAAAACTAAATAGCTTATTAAACTATTTTATATTATTCTAAATCGATATATTTATATCTGAAATAAAAACATATATGTGTGTTTCATGCATATTTTATACTAAATTATTTTCTTAAAGATAAAATTTACTAAAAACTCAATATGAAAATTGAAAATATTTCCCAAATTTTTCAATTGCAATGTTTTATAATGACAAAAGAAATTATAATTATTTACCTTTATTAATACGAAATCATTCATTGGTACAGAGGAAAAAATTAAGAGCTTCAACATATTTTAATATTTCCTTCTTTAACATAAATATTTGCACAAAAATTCAAATATTTACTTTAAGTAATTAACTAATCTTTATATTACATTTGTATATGCTGCATTAAGTAAAATATGATTATTATGCTTTGATTGAAAAAGAACACATATATTGTCCTTGTGGATTGAAAGTGCTTATATATTTATCATTGTTAATAAATTCTTCTTTAACAGTAAACATACATGGATTCAGTTTGTAAAGGAAACTATATCAATCCATCGAGAATTAAGGAAAATATTTCTTCAAAGGAAAATACAATTATGTAAATTAATTGAATTGTATTAATCTTTCACTGCGACATAGAAATGAAAATTGCTTATGTAAATAAATTATAATTAAGGGAACATGAAATACGTTTACAAGCAGTTTTAAATTAAATATTTGTTTCTTCTTTGGTTTCCTTTAGCTTACAGAAATAAATTTTAATGAATTTATTTAGTTACTTGAAATTGTTATTGATTTTAAAACTAAAAGCATATTGAATAGACATGAAATTTTACTTATAGTAATGACGTTTTTATTTAGTAAATATGTTGTTTATTATTTTTATATGCATTAGGAATTCATTATTTTATGTTTTGAATATATTTTGCGCAAAAATTATCATGAAATGAATAACAAAACTAAAGTAATAATTTAATATTAAAAATGAAAAGAAATTATAAAATAATATTTTAAATTTGTATTATATATATAGAAATAATTCTTAGTCAATAAATCTCTCTATCCTTCTTGATATTTAGACCTCTTCCTTCTTCTTGATATTTTTAATATTAAATTATTACTGTTACGCAAATCAAGATAAATCATAAATTAGATTATTTTTTTGTGAAAAATAATCTTTTTTACTTAGTTATAAAATATCCTAAGAATTTCATATTTTTTGAAACACTTTTCAAATATAAAGAACTGAGAAACTGGACAATTTTCGGTAGAATTTAAAAAATATCTTCCTCATGTGATGTGTACCCATAATTTCAGTAACACAGTGTATTATATTATGATCGAAGCAATGTTATAGAAAATGTATTAAAATTTTATTCAAGGAGAAAACAAATTATTATTTAATAAAGATGATTAATTTTTTTTATTTGACTTTGAATTATAATAGTAAGGCCAACATCTAAAATTTGAAATGTAATTTAATACATATTGAAGGAAATTCTAGTGAAAAAGAGTTTTCTAACATAGAAAATACACAGTTAAAGAGAATATATGAGGTGAAAACTACAAATATGCATTAATTTATTGCTAAAAGCAAAAGATTTATGAAGGAAAATATTTGCTGCACAAGGGTGCTGAGGTAATCATTTTACTGTAGGAGGGACGCTCTTCCAACAGATTATAGGTTTTCCGGTTGGAAATAATGGGATTGTCGAATCTATACTGGAACATAGCTTAGGGAGAGACAGAGAACATTAGTTTCCAGACTTATCAGTTTATCTATAGGGAACAGGAATTAATTGGGAGATAGCAATACGAATTTGGGAAGCCAATTTCTACAATATCCGCTTCGTTATTCTATATGTCATTTATTGTATGTAGTTGATGATGAATAATGAAACTACTATATATATATATATTTCCTTAACTTCCTCGAATGTATGTTTGAGTGCATTTTAGGTTTTTTAAAGTTTACAATATTTTTAATTTTCATTTCAGAATATTCGACGATGCATGTACAAAATGTGGGTATAAATGCATCATAAAAGTAAATACCTTTATATTTTGCTTTGATCTTATGAGAAATAGCGCATTACGTTTGAAATTGGGAGAGTCAGAAAAATATTTATTTTGTTTCCTTGATAACATTTTTCTTTCGAACAATAGAGTAAGTGAGAAAAAATAAAAATGTCAATAAGACATTTCAAACGAGTTTCAATGTCTTAAAACATATATTGCTTGTCAAAAGTCTCAATTCCTCTTGGGCTTTTGATTTCAGTAACAAGATATGTCAACAATAAATAAGCATCTCAAGAAACCTTATTTTTTCTTTTGCTAGATTGTATTTTAATTTTTTTAAATGTTAAAGTTTATGAAACAAATAAACAATAAATATCAAATTATATTAATAATTAGAAGTTTGGGTGTAAAATTAGTTAAACATTAATAAGCAGCATAATTTATCTCAAATTTAATAATTTCTAAAAATACTGTAATATTATACTATATATGTAAAAGAAGTAATATATTTTACAATGTATATGCAACTAAAACGTTAAATTCATTTTAAATTCTGGAATTTGAGAATTAATTTAATAGGTTTCGTTTTTAACTAAAATTTTACTCTAAAAATTTGAGCATTTTAAAAATTAAAATTATTTGTTTCCTGGTAGTTATAGTGTAATATTCTCTATAAATGTTAAAAGATGTATTTTAATGAATTTGAGTTTTTATTATTATATACAAAATGAATATGTTTTTATTGATAAAAATTCTCCATTGCATTCTTAAATTTTCTTCAACAAATATGTTTCATTAATATCACATTTTCAAAATTAATATAAGAAATTTTAATGAAAACAATAACTTCTTTGCATTTCAAGCATTCAGTTACGGTCGCGAAATATGAAGGAAATTAATGAAATTTTATTGATTCTTTTCTTCAGAAAATTTCAGAATTTTTAAACTTTTGATGTTTTAGTATTTATTTAAATCCCAAATTAAATTATTAATATATATTAGTTTGAATACATTTTTAATAAATTTTCATTCTATGTTTAAAGATCAAAACTATTGATATTGTTTGGTATTTAATATTAATATATATTTTTGTTTTATTTTAAACCACAAATATTTAAAAATTTTAAGAAACTTTTCATAATATTATACATAAATGAATAAAAAATCACATATTTTTACATCATGAAAGCATTTTTTTAATAAAATTTTCAGCAATTATACAAAATGTGAAAATACTTAATATGGATCTGCTTTGAAAATAAGACTTTCTTTTTGATTCTAAGCCTAAAAAGCATTTAAAAAATTCAAATAAATACGTTTGCAGTAAACAAAATGATTCAAGTTTAAATGTAAATTCAAGTTCAAGATATTTCTCTTCTTATTATTTTCATTTAAACTTAAAATTTATGCGTGAAACAATTTAGGAATCCTTAAATTCCACTACAAAAGATTTTTCAAAAACTTATTGTTATATTTCTCTATATTTATATAACTTCATACTTCGAAAAATTATAATCATTTCAATTTTCATTTATGTAACTTTTTAAATTTAATTACTTGAATTTTTCTTAACAAATTTGAAATTAATGTATTTATGACATTTTGAAGAAATCATTGTGAGATTATTTGAAATCAATAAAAAATATTTATTCAGAATTTATTTGCAGCAGAAATCTTAAAATATAGAAAACTCAAAAGAGAACCGATTACATTTTCTATTAACAATTACAAAATTTAGGGTTCTTAGTGCTAAAGCTTTTTATGTGCATATTACGTTAAGGATGCATCTTTTCAATACTAAATTTGATTCGAGCTTTATTAATTAAACAACAGATGAATTATTTACGTTTAGAATATTCTCAATTTCACATTGCTTTTGTATTCAAAATTGAATTTATTTCCATATTTATTTATTGGAAAAAGGTAATCATAATTTCGTGTTTACAAGGGATTAATCAGACATTATTTAACTCATTATTAGATATCTTTCAACCAAAAATTAATCCTTAATAATTGTTTCTAACATTATGTTACACTGAGAAATTTAAATAAGCATTCTTTCGCATTAACGAAAACAATTCTTTTGATGTTAAGATTAATACATATTCTTTTTTTGAACTTGAATAATCAATGTAAGCAAAGGAAAATATTCAAAAAGTAAATTCATTTTATTCAAATTCCTTCATATGTATTTTGATCAGTGATGGATTTTGTATAATTACTGGCGTTTTCTAATCTAATGTTTGTTGGATTTTGTTTAATTATTAATTAAGTCCTCCTTACGCTACATTAGAATTAATTTAATTACAATAACTAATCAAAACTTTTGATCATAACATGTTTAGGAAATTCTCTATTTATAATAAAATGCAAAATGCTAAATGTTCAGAATATTGGGAATTTAATAATGAAAATCATTATTTAAATTGAATAAAATATAAATATTTTAAGTTAAAGTATAGTTTAATTTTTTTAAAAAAAGGGTAAATGTTATAGAAAATGTGCAATAAAATAAGGAATTTTTGAAGTGTTTTTTTACTTTTTTAATAATATAAATTAAAATTATTTTTAATCATATTGAAATAATTGTGTTTTAGAACTCGTATCCGATTGCACTGATATCAAATTTTTTTTCCTAAATTTTGTACAAAATTTAATCCAATAAATTATTGCATTTGACTACGTGATAAATAAAATTGTAATAAAAGATGTATAAAATATTTTAAGCGGTTTATTATAAGATTGTGTACATTGATTTTATGTAAAAGAAATATTAAAAATTAGATAAAAAATTATAATTTAGCTATTAGAGAATATAAAATAGGAAATTTTCTTAAACGTATTTAGTTCTAAGGGTTTGAAACCAAAATGTAGAAATTTTTATTTATTAATGCATATATCACGCACGCACACACACACACACACACACACACACACACACACACACACACACACACACACACACACACACACACACACACACACCACACACACATATATATATATATATGCATATATATATATATATGAATTTTTAACTCTATTATATAAATATTATACTCATATAATAATGAACGGGATTTTAAATTATTTTTATTATTTACTCTGTATCCCTTTTAGCTATTTAAATTATATTAACACTTCTTTGTGGGTAGCTTATACTTCAGGGTACCCATTACTATATCGGATTATTTTAGGTTGTTCTATAGGGTTTTCAGTGCATCTTTTTAGTTCGAACATTAACGAAAACAAGCTGTCAATTTTTGCCAAATTGCAGCATAAAGTATATTTCCCCCTGTTTCTTTAATGTTAATTTAAAGTATTAAGTTTACAAGTTGTGTGAGTGAAAACCAGCATACTTCTCTGTACCTAGCTCAGAGATGGAATGTAGCAGTTATATTGAAGCTGCTAAATGGGAGTCTTCGTAATTTAAAAGTAAGGAACAAGCTGAAGACACCCTTTAAATGAACTGACCCCTCAGATATACCATTTCACTTGAAGGGCATTATAATTTCCACCTATTGGTCGTTGTCTAATGTCGCAACAGAAACGCCATTGGTGATTACAACAACTTTGCTTATTTCTATTAAGTCATCATTCTAACAACATTCGATAGTAAGAGCTTCTCCTAAACTAATCAAGTCACCACGGCCCTGATTGCTAGATGTTAGAAATGGAATGATAATACAATTTTATAATAGAAAGCATAAAGTATTAAAAAGCGTTGGAAAAAAATTCTGGTGTTTGAAAATCCAATTGAAATGTGGCTTTAGTATTGCTAACACTCAAATTTATTTCGCTTGTTTAAAAATAAATAATGAATAGTACTTTTAATAGATTTTTAATTTTTTAAAAATAGGGACTAAAATAAGAAACAATAAAGATAAAAACATGAATGAAATATTAAAACAATTTTAGTGAAAAATGTAAACCTATTCTAATAAAGAAAATAACTTTCGGATTTCATCATTTTAATCTAAAGAAAAATTACTTTACTCAAGTCAGAAACATTCCACGAAGCAACAAAAACAAATTTGAGAATAATATATGTTAATAATATGATATTTACAATAAGAGATGAATAAAATATTGAAACAAAAGACATCTCAAAAGAAAAATTCAGTTTCTGATTACAGAAATTCATTAATCATGTCTGGATGGGTACTTTCTGAATCTGGTTATTTCAAATTGATTATGGGTTTCATATCATTTTTGGTTAATATTCTTACAAAAAGCAAAATACAATTTCTTCGAAAGGTTTTTTTCTCCAGATACGGAAGTGATATTGCTTAAATTCGGAAATTAGCAATATTACTATGTAAAGATTAAATCAAACATTTTTTGTTAGAATAGGAAAAAATTCAATGAAGAAAATTATTATTGAGAAAATCTTGACAACAGTCCTTTATGGATACTTTTCGAAATGTCACATAAACAAAATTCTATAACAAAATCTAAAAGAAACATTAAACTTTTGCAAGAAAAAAAAAGCTTTGAAACATTCTCTAAATATGAGTTTTATTTTATCAAGTTAAGTTACTCAACATTTCTCTTCTCTCCTATGAGAAAACTAAAACTGAAAATTTCTTCTGTAGGTAAAATGTATTTCGAATATGACTGTTTTGATGCCTTGATGACAGATGGCATCCACATATGGATAAATGGAGACGTCACAATTTATAGTCTAAAATGTCATGTTATGGGAAAAACAGAATATGCTTCTCTAAACCTTGTAGCTGTGTTATTACCTGATTTATGAATGTAAGCGAATATATACTTAACATATTGTTACTGTTGATAAACTTAAATTAGTTGCATTCTCAAATTTTCATTTCTATAAAGATGTTAGAGATGTAACCTTCAGAAATTTTACTTTTACGTATAACTAATTTTTTTATTTTAGAAGCAATATAATTTTCATATAAATTAATCCGGTCTAGAGAATTATGCGACTTAATTCTATTTCAAATAAACCGCAATCTCTGAGCAGTTGACCTATTGTAATACCTTATTTTTATACTCATATTTATTTTACTACTCCTTTTAATACGTTTCAAAATTTTTAATTTAAGGCAATCTTAGATGAAATAAAAGTAAGAATTTTTTTTTAAAAAGAACTAAAGACTCAAGAAAGTTTTCTGTTTGTGCTTTGAATTGAATATGTTTTTTAGCTTTGATTTTTATGCAATAATTCCTTTCTTTGTATATTATGATTCTATTTCGAGTTCCACTTGATGGTAAAGAAAAAATGTTACAAAGACTTCATTAAAAATTAGATTGAAGATATCATATTTGTAAAAAATATCCATGAAATTCCTGTCCATCATCTAGGCTATATTGTATTCAATATATATATATATATATATATATATATATATATATATATATATATATATATATATATATATATATATATATATATATATATATATATATATATATATATATATATATATATATATATATATATATATATATATATATATATATATATATGTATATATATATATATGTATATGTAAATATATATATGTATATATACATATACATACATATATATATATAATTTTATGAATTATGCTTCTCTCATACACTCACATAACATTAAAAAAAGTACGTAACAGTTTCAACAAAAATCAAATTTATGTACTTAAATTAGATCGATCAATTTTTAAGATAAATTAATTATAGGCAAACTCCTTTACCTAAGGAAAATTTAAATTTTTTAATAAAATAAGTCTTGCGTTAGTAACGTAATTGCATCTTAAAACTAATTATGTTTAAATTTTTGAAAATATTCTCGTTATAATGAAGATGTGTGAAGATATTGTCAGCTTCATTTGCTAATAAGTATGAATTGAAAGATAATTTGTCTTTATGACATTTTTCTATGAATAATAAAATAAAATTAAAATACTTTATATTCTGAAATTTTATTATCGATTGCAAGTTAAAAATATGGTTTTTGCATGAATTTATATTTTATTCTAGTAGTTTCAGTATCTTGGTAAGTGCAAGGAAGAAATAGTATCTACCATTGTAATTGAAGAGTTTAATCATTGATTTTATCAAAAATAAAGTTTTAACATTGTTACGTAGCTTTATTCTCGATTCGTGTACCGTAAGCTTAAGATGTTATTTTTTAATTTTTAATCCAAATAATTGAATGTTATACATATTATCAAAAAGTACACTTATAAAATAAGATAAATATTAAAAAATGCAATCTGCAACAAAAAATTAGCTTTCAATTAAAAAAATAATCACATTATTTATATAATGTAAGCAAATTTAATAAATATTCAAAAACCATTTTTCCAGTACTAATAATCAAAAAATGTTTCGCAATTATATTTCTTAAATGTAATTAATCTGTACTTTCTGTATTTTGAAAATTTTAAATGTTTCACATCATGATATAACAAAAATCAACATAACATTTGTAAAAAAATTTAAAATCAGTTCCATAATTACTTCCAAGCTAGAAATGAAATTAAAATAGACAGTTATAGCTGTTTTAATAATTTTTCCATATTATGGAATTAAGCAATTTTTTTACTGTAGTAAGTACTAGATTAGCAAATATATAGCTTTGCATGATAAAAAGTAAATGGATTTCATTATAAAATAAGACAAAAGTTGCAGTTTGCGAAGCTTAGATTCCTTAAACTATAGCACCACTTACCCAAGATTTTCTTATTTTTGTTAAAGTGCACAAGAGAATTGTATAAAACATAGAAGAAATAAAATGTGTAATAAAATGCTTAAAAGCAGCTACTTAAAATTGTTCCGGTGCGATGACCACATTATGGAATCAAAGGATAATTAAGATCCACACATTTTCAAAACGATTGAATTCATTAGTTAACTTTGTATTTCAGAAAAGAGATGATTGTAAAATAAAATTCATTAAATATAAGTGAAGTCAAATCGGGTGGTTTCATTCAATTTATTTATTGTTATCTATTCTAATCATTTATATCTGCAAGCACATTTAATTTTAATATCAGTTTAACGAGACAGAAATATCCTATCAAACCTTCCTTCATTTTTGAGCAAAAATGAAAGTGCTTGGTGAAATTCGCTTCAGAGCCTCCTCAGTCTTACTTGTCGTTGCTCCAGCAGCATACTTCTCTTAATCTAAACCAGAGTTGAGCTTTCGTAGTTATGTAAAAGCAGCTGGGTGTAAGTCTGTTGTTAAAAGCATGTACTAAACGGAAGACTCAAAATGTACTTGATCTGCTGCCCTAGAGGAGTCATTTCGCTAAGAAGACATTGCGACCATAATCTATTTAACATGCCCTAATCAACTTTAATGAAGACGATGGATATTCGGTTAAAAGTTTTGCATTCGAACTTTTTACCTTTCTAAAATGAGAAGGATGACTTAAGCAATCAGGCGAAACCGGCCAACCCGTAGTCTCGAGAAAATTCTTATTGTTAGACAAAATAAGATAATTCTTTTGTCACTCAGAGAAAGAAATCTCTGTTCAAGAGATATTTTCTTAGATGGATTGCGCCACATGTAGTCCCCTTGCTGCTATTTGTCCATCTCAATTCTAAAGGATTTATTGCGTTCCGAATATTCACTAAATTGTGAAATCTCAGATCTCATTTTTTGACCTTCTTGAAGGAACATCCTAAGAACATAATTTCGAATAAATTATCAATATTTAAATATTTTTTACTTATCAATATTTATGTTGTTGTTGTTGTTGTGTGCCAGCTAGGCTGGCATTATGGGGTGCGCTGCTCCACTTTTCCAACTGAACCATATTTGGTGTGGAGTCCGACTTTTTCAGTACACACATGCCATAGGAACCCGTTTATAGGGTAGGCAACCATTCACACCTCATTCATACAAGGAAGGGACAAAGACAGGATACATAGAGAGAGAGAAAGTATATTCATGACCGAACTGGGATTCGAACCCAGGACCTCCTTATCCGCAGTCAGGCACACTGACTACTAGACAAGATGGGCGGCATCAATATTTATTATTCAAGTTATTAAAATTATACCTTTAACTTATACTTTCAATTAAATTATATCTGAATTTGGTCGCTTTAAATATTAAATGTTAAGGTTGCAACTAGATCTAACTCCTCGTGGTGCACCTTGGAAACGTATTTCATGGGGTAAAATGATCTACATCTTTCGGCATGTTCTCATCCTGATGTTTTTAACAGAGTGGCTCTGTACTCTGATTCACAGGCAGCAATTCAGGCCATAAGGTTAATCTCCCCATCTTGTGAAAATCTCCGTATCCGGGAACTCTTGGGAATTTTGACATCACGAAAGAAACGTGTTGTGTTCCACTGGGTACGTAGACACTGTGGCATCTATGGAAATAAACAGGTGGACATCTTCGCAAAGACGGGCGCAGGACTTATCCAGCCCAGACACGCAGAGATTTCCTACCACACTTTTAAGTTACACCTAATACAAGTTTTTAAAAGAATTCAAACTTCTAAACTACAAGAAAGGATAAAATCCAAGCGGTGGAAAGACGTACTTCTGAATATCCCTGATGGTCCACCCGTGAAGTTGTGGCACAGTTTCGACTCCTGACGGGTCACGACTCTCTAGTGGAACACTTGCACAATGCATTGGCATCTTAAATTCACCTGACTGTCCACTCTGCAACTTGGCAGAGCCTATGAATAGAACCCACCTCCACCGCTGTGCTGCATAGCATAGCAGCTCTGAAGCATCGCTTTATTGGTAAATTAGAGATCTTTTGGGGCAATGACTCCGGTCATTTCATTTACGTTTTTGAACTATGTTCACCTGTCTTGTCTCATGTCTATTTTGTAATTTTTTCATATGTTTTATTTGTGTTATTCCTTGTATTTGCCCTGAGATTGGAAATAAAAAAACATTAAATGAGTAAATATTATTTTATATTCTAAATATTTAAATAATATATCAAAAGATCTATGAAAAATTAATAAAAATAATATATTTATCGCACTTTCACAAAAATGACAAAAATTAGAATCTTTTTAAAAGTTATCTTCGTATTTTTTATAAGTGTCTAAAATAATTTTTTATAAAAATGTCAAAGGTAATTTATCATTGCCATTTTTCTCCTATAATTTCGAAACCTACATTTAAACGACAAACGGTACTCTCGAAAGATACATGTGTAAAACAAATAAGATCACTTGTTTAGACGTTTTTGCACAATCAATTTGATATGGCCGTATATAACTTAAGACTGCAATATTCAAACTCAAGTAACAAATGTTGCATTTTAATGTTCTTAAATGATTAATTTTTCTGTTTGTTGTTTATCCATAAATATTTCAAGCATCCCAGAAATAAATGATATTTGTATGTTAAATTTTAAATTGGGTACTTTTTACTGAAAAATGCTTCCATTAACTGAGATGTGATAAAATGCATGCTTTCCATATTTTTATATCCCTTATGAAAAAATTTAAAAATGTAAGTAACTAGTTTGCTTATTACTGAGGTTAATCTATTACATTTATCCGCAATTGGATATTGGAGAAATTATTGAATTTGTGTAATTTGAATCATTTCAAATTTTAATGTCATGATTTTATAATTTCCTCATAAATTTATCGTTAAATTCATCAGTTCATTAATATTTGGGGGAATAAAATCTAACAAATAATATTTGTCAGTTAAATTATGCAAAAATAGTTGTTAAATTAAATTATTTTATATTTTGGACGAAATTAAGGTTGGTTTATGCAGTAGATTAGATTTTTAATACTTCAATGTTCTTCAAACTGTGTTTAAATAAAAGGTGTGATCAAATGAAAAGGACGTAAAAACATATAATAGTTAAATATTTGCATATTCTGCCATGGAAGAACGTTGCGAGTCATCTCAGAATGTGATTGGAGCCTCTGACTAGGATTGGAGCATGCGCGGGTGCCCGCGTGCGCAAGAGAGAGCAGAGGCTCTTATCAAAAGCAGCGTCCAAATGATGCGACACTCCTTATGAAGACAAAGTGTCATTCGCGTTGCAATATTTGACGACTAAAAAGCAGCGAGGTATTATCCTATTTCTGGCAGAGGAAGGTGAGAAACCAGTGGAAGCATGAATCGTCACCTCCCCTTAAAACGCTCAAAACAGGAAGGATGCTCAAAACCGTCAGCAGGAAAGATGTTGCTCACCGTCTTTTTCGACCTTTAGGACCCGATACTTGTGGAATTCTACGAGTACAGAAACACCACTAACTCCGATTTTTACAGTGAGACATTCCAACGCCTACGCAGTTCAATCAAGAACAAAAGACTGGGGCTGCTCACGAAAAGTATAGTTCTGCTCCATGATAACATGCGTCCACACGTCTCCAGAGTCACACACATGGAACTACCCAGGTTCAAGTGGGAGACATTGGACCATCCGACCTACAGTCCAGACTTGTCGCTTTGCGATTTCCATGCGTTTGGTCCACAGAAGAAACACCTGAAAGGGAAGCACTTCAATTCCGACGAAGTGCTCAAGGAAGCTTTGAAGGACTGGAAATCATCACGGCCACAGTGATTCCGGGAACAAGGAATCCTGCGGCTTGTTCATCAGTGGGATTGCTATGCTCAAGCCTATGGTGGATATTTTGTACCCGGCGTGTCGTTTCGTACCTTTTCATTTGATCATCCCTTATATATTCCAGAGAATGTTTTCAATTAAATTTTTTAAGACTCTTAATTTTTACAAAATTTTTTGGAACATTTTTTAATAAATTCTATAAAAATTAGAAAATTATTACCATCTTCAAACTAATTATCTACATATTTTAAAGAATTATATAAAATTTATAGTTTTTAATATATAGTTTAAGAATTACAATTTTAACCACTTACAAAAGAAATACAATTTTACTAAAATTTAAAGTTTATTGTATTTATATCTACTCCAACTTAAAACACATAAAACAATTATAAAAATCCAAAAAATGTCATTTCAGAATTGATAAAAGATACTATAAATGATTTTCTATAACAACATGTCTCAATTTATTTTTATACGACGGATAATAAAATATTAAACTTCCTTTAAACATTTACTAATTTAATGTAAAAATATATTATTATATTGTTACATTAAGAATGAATGTATTTAGGAAAATGTATAAAATATATGTTTAACATTAAAATTTGATAAAAATGATCAATATCCGTTATATATATATATATATATATATATATATATATATATATATATATATATATATATATATATATATATATATATATATATGTATGTATGTATGTATATATACAAAGAGAGAGAGATGGATATAGATATATATCATTAATATAGATATTGGTAATTTTATCTACATAATATTACCTTCAAGTTTTGAAAATTGTTTCATTATTTTATCAAATTTCACAAAAATATCATATAATCGAATAATTTTTTTAGCCACAAATATATATATATTTATAAGTCAATTGTCACAAATCTATATATATAATTGCCACAAATATGTATATATAAGTCAATTGCCAAAGAATTATTTACCATATATGATTTTTGAAAGCAATTTGTAACTATAAAATTAAATCGAGAATAAATATTTTGGTACCATATATGTATAACTGTTACTGATAACTTCTAATTGGTAGAAATTTTATCCTGGGTATTATTGTTCAGAAAATAAAAGGAGCTTAATGATTCGACGTAATAGATAAAATCATTTCAAGCAAATTGGAATCCTGTATAACCATGTTATCTTGATACCTTTAACTGCATATCTGCTATTAAATGTCACATCTGCTACCTTTAACTACTAAGGAATGTTGATATTGTGATTGTTTCGTCCCATAAAGTGTCATCATTGTTTGCAGGGATATGACCTGTTTTCGACCATGGATAATCTCTTGAAGATTATAACCTATCTCTAATCACTATGCTCTGGTGATTATTTTCAGTAACTTGATTATATTTATTTCTGGTTGTTATAGTGAAATAGATACATTAAATATTCATTATACTTCCTTTTTCTAATAATATACAAGATGATAAAAAATCCAAACAAAACTATCTCTGGTGCATTAAAATAAATTTCTAAAGGCAATTTAAAGATTAAACAATAACTCTATTTTGCTTTTTCTTATTTCTATAAAAGTAAAAAAAACCATATTTTTGTTTGTAATTAACTGCATAGACATAACTTTTTTTAAACTTTAATGATATGAAATATAATTTTTAAAAATATTCCAATAAATGCATATTACATAAATTAAATTTATTTCTATAATTATTTCTATTGTATTTCAGTTACTTTACAGTTGCTTATTTTTCTAAGATAAATATTTTAACACATATAGTTTTAGTTTAATAGCAAATTTAAATAAGTATATTTCATTTAAAGAGCAAGTTATTTGAAATTCAGACACGTTTGTTAAATATGAATTGTTTCATATTATAAATGCGTGTAAAATAATCCGAAATGAAATCATGAACACTGCCTTTCAAAAATTGAGGAATATATAATTTTGAAAACTAATATATTAACTTAAAATTAAATAATTTAATGATTAATACAGAACAGTTAATGATTATTACAGAACTAGTGCAACAGATACAAATATGTGTCATGCTCTCAATAATGTTGTATATATTTGTCTATTGATTCTATGTTGTCAATGAAATTGGTAACAATTTATAAGCACAATGCTGATTAGAGAAGTAGAATTTCTTCTTTTCCAGAATGTTAAAATATTAATTTGGATCATAAATTATCTTTTGCTAAGTCTGAGACTCATTATCTCCCATTTGCTATTATTATATATTAAAAATTTATTTTCACAAAATCTTTATTTCTAAAAAATATAATATGTTAAACTGGTATAAAAATAACAAAAAATTTTTCATATTTTCACTTTTTCTAGATTTTATAATTGTTATTCTATATTTTGTTGAGAGAAAGAGATAACTAAGTTGTGATTCTTTATATAATTAATAGACTTTTTTTAAAGAATGAATAGTTATATAATAAAAATCAGTGTGTGTGTGGAATAAAGTTTAAGTTTTTTTGAAGATATGTTTTATACATAATGTTTGATAAAAAGTTAAGAAGAAAATTCAACTTGCATAGATTGTTATATATTTATATATATTGCCACCAACTGAAACTTTACTTTTTACTCATGCTATATTGTCAAGCATATAAACTAGACAAAATTGTATTGACATTTATTTAATTAATGTTATAATATTGTTTTAACCGTATCGCATCATATTCACCTACAGTGGATTCCTTCCCACGTGGATCTCGAGGGGAATGAGATTGCGGACACTGACCAAAGTTGGTGTGTCTGAGGACGGTGTGCCGTCGGCACCTTTCACATTTCAGAAGATTCATTCAGAGATTAAACACGAGAATAAAACCACTTGGATTGTCCTTCCTGATCATCATTGGTACCGCGTTGAGATGCTTCCTTGGCTGCTGGTCTTAATAGACAAGAACAAACGCCCCGTTTCACAAGTGGCCATTTTTGTAACTTGAAATTCGTCGAGGGTACGAAGAAATTTGAAATTTGCTCCAAGTGTTTAAGTGAACAAGCCTCTCCTGAACATCTTCTTCAATGCCTTGGTCTCTCCGGGAGAGATCTGATGGAGAATCCATTTATGGTATTGGACTTTTTAAAGGTGTACGCGCTCATGGACCTAGTCTAGCACTGCTGACCTCGGAGGCATGCAACAACAACATCATATTGTTTTAACAATTCAAAAGGAATAATAGCTACATTCCCTGAATTTCAAACTTATTTTGTGTTAATTAAAGCAAACAAGTTCTGAATTAAATTTAAATAGTTTCATAATTTTTACATATTGTACGTAATCTTAACAACTAAAAATATGCATATACTTTGATCATCGAGACCTAGTGGTATTACATAAAACTTCGGAGTAAAAGAGCCCTTGATACCAGCCACTATTAAACAGCGGAAGGGGAGTGCTGCGCTATTCACTTTTCTCGAGGTGGGTGCTTGGGAGTTTTCCAAGTTCCCTATCTTGCGACACATGAATACGACCTGCTATTTTTTAATAGTTCTCCCGGAAGGCAATTTGCATAATGAATACGAAAATACCTTGCAACAGCCTCTGACCAATAGGTTGTTTACTACGCCATTCAACATATATAGATAATTCAGGCAATGGGCAGGCGGATAGACTGGCCAAGGAGGGTTGTTACCACGATAATCCTTCCTCTTCAACACTTACCTTTTTAGAACATCAGTCTATTGTAAATTCTGATTTGAAATGGTAAAGGATTCCTCCCTGCCATCACTGTGGTACGGTACAAATAGCCTGGCTCTTCATTCCCCCTCAATTTGTGAATGAGCCTCTAGAATCCCAATTTCCAGATTAGCAAGTGGATACACTAGGGGGATTCACGTATTTCAAAGGCAGGAAAATGTTTGGGGTCTGCTCTACATGTAAAGCTGAGCTGGCTTCTCCTAATCACATTTTGGACTGTTTGGGACTTTCCAGAGAGGATATATACAACCAGAGAGGATACATAAGCCACAACACAGCAACAACAAGAGTTAATCCAAAAAGAGTGGTTTTAGTATGATTATAAACTTTTATTTACAGATTTCTCGTTTTTAAAGATTTAAATAAAAATATCCACATTAATGGTTTCGGTTTTTAGATTTAGAAAAATAGTAGAACTCCATAGATTCTAGGTTTGAATGCCCCTTGCATTATTAAATGATTGACAGAAACTAAGTACTATGAAAAGTAAGCTTTTCATAAATTCGCATAAAATTTACTATCACTTCAAAAAATAATTATAATTTTTGTGATATATGTATTGTTAGCTTGTTTCAATGTATATAAGAATTAGTTAAAATATTTCCTTCATTTGAATTAAATAAAGTGTACTTATAAGCAAAAATTTAATGAAATTTTATTTGATAAAATTTGTTAATAAAAGCTTTTTAGTTGTTATTGTGAAATATTTGTTTTCCAAAGTAAATATAATTTTTTTCCATAGTGAATTGTGCTTGAAAAGTGGTTTGCGTAATAAAACGCTTTCAATTCACTTTGTAACTATCTTAAATTTGGCAATAATTTAATAATTCTTCTGTCTAAATGCTCTATCTTCGATAATTGCTAATGTTGAACAAAAGGAGAGAAATCGATTATGTATTTGATATTTGGTGAATTTTTTTAAAATTTTTCCCCTTTCCTAAACATAATTACTCCACAACATCTAGAAAAATCTTATAGAAAAATATACAGATTGCATTTTAAAAAATCAGAATACTTCAGTAATCAGTACAACCTGTTTTAATAAGTAAAATGTTTTTGTGCTATTTTGTTATTTGTTTTAAACAGTTTCTGTTTGAATAATAAACAATTTCATAAATCAAATAATGGGAGCAAACCTGGAAATTATTTTTATGCACAGAAATTGATAAATTAAAATATTATTTAGGGTCTTATTTTAAAATAATCCTTTTCATATCTTTAAAATGAGTGTAGGGTTTTATTGATGTTCTATCATATTTTATTTCTTTATATATATGAGGCAGGCTATTGATAATATTTTTGAATATAAACATTATTTTAATTTTATGTAAGTTAAAAATTAAATAAGTTTAAAATTTTTCAGTACTTTATTTTTCTTGTAATAGCCATAAATTAGAGATTAACAATTTGATAACCTTATTTCAAGTGAATTTAACATGATTGATAAGTTGCAAATGAAATAATTTATTTAATTTTATCAATAAAAATGTGGATTGATTTTCTTTCAAAGTGAAATCACTTAGTTTCACCATTTTGCGTAAGTTCGCGGAGAAATACAGTAAGTACCTGTTAACTAGTAACACCTGAGAATTAACCACACAACAGCACATCATTAAGAATTAACTATTATAATATAAAATGAAAATAAAACAATATAAACTACTTCATTTGCATGATGATAAATTGTTTAAAATAAAAATGATAAAAAAACACGACTGCAGATTTACTAAAAGTTCTGCTGAATGTATACAGTAGTGTGCTTAGAGATTTGGTTTAAAAAGCTTAGTTTTCCCATTATTTTAACACAAAATGGAATGGTTTCTTACTGCAAACAATAAATAATAGATAATTACAATTTTTTATTGTAAAAGTTTCCTCTTCCTTCAAGAATTCAAATTAATTATTGGTAATTGCATGTTGTTGCGAAATTTATTTCTTGATTTACTGAAAGTGTCACATTTGCCTGTCAACTAGACATAAAAAATATTGAAAATTTGTTTTCTAGGCAGAAAAATAGATGATCGCAATTTTTATACTTTCTCTGTTAGCTAAAACTTCTTCAATCTTGATGAAAAGAATGAAAGTAGACAAAATGAGAAATTGAAGTTAGAAGATGAAGATGATTTTTTCATCGTCGTCCAAGTTTAGTCATCTTTGAAAGCTTTATTACTTCAGCGACAACTAATTGAATGTATGAGAAAGTAAATGTTGTCTTTGTTTTTTGCTTATTTTTTTGCATTATATCTATAAAATATCAAACGGAAAATATTTTAAATGCCTGAAATCATTATCTAATAGAATTAATACGTGTGTTAAATTTTTATGAATCGATAAAACCTTTAACGACAGTAATAAATATGTAGGAGGGAAAACTGTATCATTAGAATAATTGGATATGTAAATTTATGCAATGTGTTGATTAAAACTAATTTAATATACATGCATTTTCAACTAAAAATACTTATATCAGATATTTTAAGAAATTTTTAATTAAAGTATGTTTTTGTTAAAAGAATATCCTGTTTATGTACTCCAAATTAATATACCAAAGAATCACAGATAATTTATATTCTGTAATGAATGTTGATTTATACTAAACAAAAATGTAGGACATTATCTTCTAAAAAGATGAATCAATTTTATTCTTTCTTATGACGAAAATTAAGGGAATTATAGTATGCAGATGGAAGTATAGATCTATTTTTACAAGTATTTAATATGAATAAAGTTTAATAAGTCTTCTTCCATGAACAATAGGCTTTCTTTTGTTTATTGAAGTCAGTTAACGCCAGTGAATTTCCTTGTACCTATCTGTGAGGAGTCTTAGCAGTTTAATGGGAGAAGCTGCTGGCATTTTTATTTAAAAATACTATAAAGTATGTAAAGTAATTTACAGTAATTAAGAATGATTATTTCACAATATTTTTGATTAATATGATATCAGATTTTGTCTAATTATAAGTAAGAGAAAAATATTATATGATAATCATGGGATTAATGATTATTTGAATACAGGTAACATAACTAATAAAGCTAATATGACTTTATCGGTTAACGGACATAAACTTGATGTAAATTCAAAGTTGGCATAAAATGTTTTAGTTTTTTACATATTGATGTGCTTTATTTGTAAGCACTTTCATGACAAATCATTCCTGCACTTAATTTCAGTAGTAAAATAATTTAGCTAAATTGAAATCTGTGTAAATATACAAAAAATAAACAAAGAAATTAGCTTAGTTATGTTAAATTCATTTAAAAAATAATATTATAATAAGTTGTTGAATTTAATTAAATAAAAGTTCGAAATGGCCCACAAATGATAAATAATATAAAATGAAACTTTATACATACTTTTAAATACTTATATATTTTCGTTAGGTTAAAATATCTTAAGTTTATAATAATGCTTATTTTATTATTGTTATTAAATAAATCAAAGTTGATGTAACAGAGAAAATATAAAAGAATAAATGAATTAACATACGAAAAGAAATCATTAAAATTTTATCTTAGTTGGGAGGAATGTTAAACTATTTGTACTGAAGAAAACCTTAACCAGTGTGAATAAATTAAAAAAGACTATTATTACTTCTTTGTACGTTAATAAACATATTCTTTTAAATGCAACTAGTGCTGATTAACTACTTTCTTGAATTAGATTCTCTTCAATTAAATTTCTGAAAAAGGAAATCAAGCAACGCAAAAGGTTCTTCTATGACTACAAATGTGGAAATTCACTTAATGAAATACTTTAATTTAAGAAATATTTTTGGGAAAACATACCATATATGCATTACATCTTTTAACATTTAAGCAAATGGTAAGTGTATTTAAGCTACACTCACACAAATGTACATATATATAAACATATATATATATATATATATATATATATATATATATATATATATATATATATATATATATATATATATATATATATATCAAATAGAAAAAACTTTAAGAAAATACGATGATATTGAATTAAAAAGAAAGTCTCAAAATATGATACAAAATTCGTAGTGTTTTTATGTTTTTATTAAAGAATCTTAAATAGTCAAATGCAGTAATTTTCTAGAAACTATATTAGTGAATGCTACTGAAATACTGCAAATGAGATTTTTTTCTAAAATATTGTTATATTGTTACCAAAAATCATATAATAATGTTTCTTAACAAATTAAATGATAACTTCGTGATCTATGTAAGATCTTGAAAAAAAATTAAACAAAATTTTTTTTTCATATTGCCAAGTCTTCATTTGAGAATCATAACATCTGTTATTTACTATTTCAATTATTTACGAATGAAAAAAATATTTGTGGTTTATGAATATTTCTAAAAGTCCATTTCAATAAGTTTTATTAATGATTTATTTAATGATTCATGAAATTTAAAAATAATTCTATGTAAATGGTACTAAGCAATATTTTATTTTTATTTAACTGCATAATTATTAATTTTTTTAGTAAGACTCAACTGTTTAGTATAGCTTTAAAAAATTTAAAAAATAATTCATTTTAAATTTTAAGAACAATGTATTGCTAATGTGAAGAAATTGTCATATAATTATTAACTACCATTTATTTATCGATTCTTTATTTGAGTTCTAAGTTTATAAGTAAGTAAATTCTTCTGACCTGTTACGCAATATATATTTTCCTTTTATTATTTTTAATTTTAAATGTTATATTTCTCATATAGAATAAGATTCATGATTTCCGTAATTTACAGAAGAAAATACTTGTTTTAATCATTGTAAATATTTTAAAATTTTTGCATTGTAAATTCAAAATTTTGAGTTGTTCTTGCAATTAATATTGGATTGTATTCTTTAAACTTATTACAATAGTATCACATAAAAAAGAGAAATTTCAAATAAAATAAATTTATTATGTTAACATTAAAGTGTATGAGACAAGTTTTGGGTCAAAATTGTATTCAACATATTTATCACCATTTTTCAAGTATTATGTTTAAATACGAGTGTGATAGAAAAAATTCTATATAAATTAGATACAGCTTTAGAAAATTATAAACACACCTATAGTTTTTCAATATTGATTCCTTTATATTTCCAAAACTTAAATAAACAACAAATAAAAATAATTTTTAATTTTATTAAAGACAAAATTTTATAAATGAATTAATATTCAAATTAAGGGAAATAAACTTTGATTTTAAGCATTAAATAAAATGTCATAAAATATCAATTGCACTTTTCAAGTCTTTGAAGAATATTTCACTTTTAAAATAAACAGTTCTGAAAAACAATAATATTGATGTGGTTTTACAGAAGTGAATGATGTATATTTCTTTCCGATTCGGAGGAAAATGAGTAAAAGCTTATCGAATTTTCGTTTTTATTCAAAAATATGGAAACACAGACTTGAATTTTACATTCAGTCTATTGGAAATAGATGTAAACTCCCACCAGCAAATAAAAAAAATTTCAAGAAAAATTGAATTTCAAATGGAAAATATGCTTGAATATACCAGCGTCTTGATTTTGTTTTCTGTTGTCTATAAATTTGATATATTGTTCCTCGAAAATAGTATTTCTATCAATCAACATTTCTTACTTAAAACTTAAAATCAACATACGCGAACACACACACACACACACACACACATATATATATATATATATATATATATATATATATATATATATATATATATATATATATATATATATATATATATATATATATATATATATATATATATATATATATATATATATATATATATATATATATATATATATATACACATACATATATATATATATATATATATATATATATATATATATATATATATATATATATATATATATATATATATATATATAATTTACTAGCTTTTAAGCTATTAAAATTGCAACACCAATAAGGAATGATCTTAAGAACATCAAAATCATCTGAAAACAAATTATTAGAATATGCAAATGACAATATTTTCAGCGCGTTTGGATGATGCAATAAAAAGAAACGACGTTAGTAACTCATTATATGAAAAATTGTGCAACAGATTTCCCATAAGGAAGTCGCTTTATATATATTTATTCTGGTACGGAGAATATTCAATTGCTGACAATGTAGCATGGTCTGCAAACCACTCCTCCGTTTAAAAATCCAAATCATTAATTATTGAGACTGCCCGCCATACTTTCTACTTCCATTATGGTTGAGCAAGTGTGGCATGGACTTAAAGAACATGAAATACGACGATCTTTTTTTTATCATACTAGCGCAGTTCAATTCCACCTCTTTTCTGGTAAGAGCTATTTTAATTTTCAGGGTTAGCAGTTATTTCTGCCACTTCTTTTTAAGATCCAAAACTACTTGTCAATCTAATTAATTTTAATATTTAATATACTTCTAAAATCAAATTTTTCCAGAAAATATCAAATAAGGCATTCAATTCATAAAAATCAGTGTGACTGTCAAATTTATTGTCTCATGTCGTGCATTGTTAATAAAATTGTATGCATCGTTTTGTTTGTAAGTTTCTCCTTAAACATTCACTGTGTTGTAATTTGCAGTCCCAGGAAATCTTTTAAAAAGGACTCATAAATTATTTTGTTAGAAATAGAAATTTTATATTCCAATGAGTAATATCACCAAATGTTATTCCATTTCATTAAATAAATTAATTTCCAAAATGTTCTGGACACATTATATACTAATTTGTGATCAACTAATGTTTGAAGAAAGACATATTGAATAAACTAATTCACAAATATTCTTCTAAGACCTCAGCTAAAATATTAAAGCATACAATGTAAAGGGAAAAAGTATAAATATACGAGAAGTAGAAATTATTAATAAGCATGAAAGCATGAAATAAAATATAAACTTAGAATGTAATAGTTTTTATATATATATATATATATATATATATATATATATATATATATATATATATATATATATATATATATATATATATATATATATATATATATATATATATATATATATATATATATATATATATATATATATATATATAAGTAGTGTATATTTGCCGGAGCTGGCGCAGTGACTGTTAATGGCTCTCAACTCCTCCATTGATATCTCCACCCACTTTTAAAAACAATAGCTCTTAAACCCCCATAAAAACTCCGCCCACTTTTGGAGAGTAATGGCTCCATGTTAGCCACCCACCTTTAAAAAAGAATGATATCCTTTACCCATAATTTTTTCCACCCACTTATAAAAAATAATAGTCGCAAACCTCCATAAAAATCACACTCACTTTTCATGAAACAATGGTATAAAAAAGCCATAATTTTTCCACCCCCTTTTAAAAACAGTGGCTCTTAAAACCCCATCCACTTTTAAAAAGTAATGCCTCTGTTTCACCCACACCAATTTTATAAAATGAGGTCCGAAAAGTCGCTTAGACGGAAGGGTACCCCCTTCGGAGAGCACCCCCTTTTAAACTAACACCACTATAATTTTATTTAATTTTTAACCCCACTATAATTTTAAAATATTTAAGCAACGCACCCTCTTTGCTGCGTTGAATTAACAGTACTATTAATTCCCCACTAAAAAATTTTTTTAAAAAAATAGCAAAACGGCCCGCCAGGTCAGTGATACTAGAAGTCCAGTTCCAACAGCTGTTTACGAATTCTAGAACCGGAGTTCCAGCATCACTGACCTGACAAACAGGGCCTGCATTTTATACATAAGGGACAACACAAGACAACACAAACACAACATCTAAATGGACATAGAGACCACAAGTCTCAACCCACCACTGATGTTTCGCTCCGTGGTTGATCCATAAGTGAGCTTAACGCAAATAGCATTACACTATTCACGAAAGCTGCTACCACGCCGAGGCGGGGGATCGAAACCGCGATCTTACGGTTGCTAAGCTTAGACTTTGCCACGGAGCTACTGGGTACCCGGCAGAGAGAGAACATCTAATTAATATATACATGTCACTGAAGACAAAAAGACGCTAAAATATGGCTTTAAACAAGTCATTTCTCTCTCAGAGTGTGAAAAATCTTTAAAATATCAAAGATTGCAATTTATCTGATTGAAAATTATCATCAAAAACACTTCAGAAATTAAAACGTAAAGGGCGAAAAATTTTCCATACCAGATATCGAGGCCAGTTCGTGCTGCCATCCAGTGATAGTTAGAATTAAAATCTCTTACGTCATTAAATATGACAGAAAAAAAGAAAAACCCGTTTCTCTCTCGAGCTCTCTTTCTCAAGGTCGAACCGCTTCCTCATTTTATTCATTTAAAGAAATGTGAATAATAATAAACAGAGAGAAATGGAAAATATTCACGACTTATTCGGTGACATAATAGCACTCTACGGGAGTATGAACTCTAGAATGACTAGTTTAGCAAGAGTATGTCAAAAGTTATTCTTATGCATAGAAAAAGAAACTGATAAATATCAAGAAATTTATTCCCTAATTTTAAAATATGTTATTCAAATGCATCAAATATTGCATAAAGAGAAGAATAAAAATGTTCGGAAAATGGGGTGTGATATTTTATCTAAACTGGACAAACTTCTTTAATTTTAATGATTTTTAAAACCATTAAAATTACTGTTCGAATTGGAACATTTGCGCTGGTTGAGACTTCCCGACATCCTTACTTCCCAAATACACAAAGAAAAGAGGTTTCAAATCATTGAGTTTTAAATAATCTGACGCCATTTTATCACATCTTTGCGGTAGCGATACAAGACAATTAGACAATTCTACAACTATTCTATTTCCATATCTTGTGGTTATCTGTTTAATTTCAGTGACAGGATATTTTTCATGGATGTTGAGTTCCCTCATTTTCTTGAAATTCTTTGCACCATCTTCAAATGAACTGAGTGCGTTTAATTTATTTAACAATTCCATTTTGTGTTTATTATATGAGAAAAAATTTTTCTTTCTTTAAATGCTTTAATATTGCGAAAAAAATATGTACTTATCCACACTTTTAACTTTGATTTGTTTCTCTTTTAATGATTCTACCTCTTCCATATTTAATATACCTAGAGATATGTGAATCAGTGACCCATTTTCTAAGCGAATTAAAATTTTATCAATATGGACTTCAATATCAGAAATCGGGTATGCTTGATCTAACTCCTTATAGGTTCTAATACGTAAAGAATTAAGTTTCTCCATTTATTTATGGAGCTAAAAAAATTCTAATTTTTCAATATGCAAATAGGGCTTCAACTTGCATTGTCCTCTTGACAGCACTGATAAGGTTAAAACATCATTTTGTTTCCCATACACAAATAAAACGATTGATTCTTCATTGACACGTATTTCCTTATCGAGAAGGACCTCTTTACCTTTTTCAAATCGCATCTTTGGTTTTTCATTCTTGTTACCACAGGCTAAAAAAATTGTTACTTTCATGTATATATCATGTGGTAATTTTAAGTTTGAATCTAAAAGTTTTGAAGTAAACCTATTGAACAGGAAAGTCTGTAATCCATTACCCGTAAATTCTACTCCTCGATCTGTAGAGGCACAGAATGTCTTAGTATCAACATAATATTTATTAGCACAATCTGTATCATATTGAGGTCTTTTTACACCTGAAATTCTTTGATTGTGAGCATAATAATTTTTATTAATTTTATTCCATAAAATACAGTAATAATCAAGATATTTTTTAGTAACAACATCGTTTACCTTTTCAGGTTCTTTCACATTTGACACTACTTTATTGTTAGCATCATAACAATCATCCCTTAAAATCAAAGCATTATTTTCAAAATATTGTTTATTGACACCATCGTGACTAGCACTCGGATCCGCAAGATGTGCGATTGATCTATTTTTAGCATTATAAACCTCTCCATGGAGCGTCAAGGCATTATTTTCAAAATATCGTCTATTCACAACATTTTTCTCAGTTTCCGGATCCTTCACATTATTTATCGTTTTACCTTTCGCATCAAAATTTCCTTTCGCAACTGGTCAACTACTGTATCTACATAATTCCTAGTTGCAGAATCGGACTGTTCAACCGGATTTAAAAGATTGATAATTCTTTTTCCTTTTTTGTCATACTGCTGATCATTTTCTGAAAAACCTAAACTTTTCTTGGACAATTCTAGAATGGATGACTTCAGATTCTTCTTACATCTGTCTACGTAAGATTTTGTAGTTACGTCATTATTTTCCAAAGGTACTCCAGCATTCCTTAATATCTTTTCTTCCATATCATAATTACCATCATGTGTCAGTTTAAACCCTATTCCTGGAATACCAGGTGGACCTTCTTTGAGTTCTTCCTCAAAAAGTGGATAATATGCTGTCATTTCTTTATTTTAATATGAATAATTTCAATAGTCTTCCGACTATTAAAATTAAAATTCAGGACCATTTATAGCTTTAATGTTTTGATCATGGTAATATCTTGATTCTTTATGTTTAAGTAGCATTTCTTACGTTCTCGTAAGATGAAATAGAAGACATAATTCTTGGTGGTGTTGTTTCTCAATCTCCAGTTGAACTCTATAGTCAGGTTATTCGTGTCTGTATAATTTTCATGGTGAGCTAAGTTAAAGCAAATGATTGGATATAATTTACCGAAATTGGAATAATTGACCATGCACCCTGTTTCTGGTGTAAGGGTGTTGAGTCCAGATTCCAAAAGAGCTGTGTATAGCCGATTGTAATCACCTTTCTCAAAATCCATCATGTAGCTAACAGTCGGAACCCTTACATTATTGACCATCAGCCAACATTCCATCATATCTAAGTTGTCGAATAACATGTTGTTCTGTTTTGCATTTTCAAATCTTTCAGTGTATTGTGGTATGACGTACAAGGACAATACTTCGTCTGAAGTAGCATTTATGGAATAAGACCCACTTGAATTCTTTAAGAAAATATTCGACTTTACAATGCTGTGTTGGTTCCAGTTTATTTCCACAGGCTTATCTGATAGTCTTAACTCATTAAATTTTGCAGCTGCTGAATTCTTAAACCTAACATAAGGAAGCCAAAGTGATAAATCTTCCACAACAACTCTGTAATCCCTATTTTGCTCATCTGTGTACAGCATATTCTGACTATGATTTCGCTGAAACTCAAACTTGACTTGGAACCCTGTTATAACCTTTTTGTATTCATTAAAGAAATCAAATACGTATTTTAATGGGATCCATATGGTGACAGTTTTGCTATTTTGAGTGAGTTTACATCTTTCTTTGAATCCTTGATTATACTCGTCGTTAGTTCCTAATTTTTCGAAAAATTCCGTTAGCTTAGTTGCGTCTACCAAAGTCCCATCATATTTCAAGGGCTTTCTGTCTGCTGTGTCCGACGTATCTACGTAGAAGAACATATTAGTAGCTTCCGAAGTAGAATAGTCTGGTGTGAAGTGAATTAGACCTAACACATGTCGCATGAGAGCAGAATAATTAATGTTGGTTTCGATTTCAGTGTTGCCTAATGTAAATCTGTTGGCGTTTATTAAACCACCTCCATTCACGAGAGCTACATTATCATCCGCTATTGCCGTTCCATTACTGTTAACTATTTTTAGCTTTTGTTGTAAATATCCATTAGAATATAAGATATTGGAGTTAGTGTCTTGTATAAAGAAATGGTAAGTGGCATTTTCAGTAGAACTATCGCTATTTTCATGCCTCACTTCTCTATACTCGAGACTTTCGATGTCATCATCGTAATAATAATCGGTGTTGTTTAAATCAAATATTTTATTCATTTATTATAGAAATAATTTTTTTACTCTTCTTAATTTAATAGCAATTTTGCTATTAAATCAAAACTTAAAGAAATTTCAGTCCAGCTCCATGTTTTTTCTTCTTTGAAAATATCTCATTCAACTTATCGTGGACAAACTGTTTGTCTAATACAGAGTGATCCTGTAAAAAAGTAAGGGCATCTGAAAAGAACCCTCTTCCTTGTATCTTCTTACTCTTCCTTTGAAGTCTGTGTTTATTCATTTCTTTATTTAGAGGGCAATAAAATTGTATTGTACTTCTTGCTTATTGAGGGGAATTAAATCACCTCTATGGTTCGTTATTCTCATTCTGATTCTGTGAACACTCTCCATCCGAACAGGAAAGAATAGAGGCTTTTCAAATGATTTTATGATTTGACTGCCTGGACGATTAACGTTCGTAAAGGAATAGATTACGTTTGAGGAGTGAAAGCCGTTGATGTAGGCTCCCTCCGCGACATCGCAATGTATATAAATGTTATCATTCCCACCGGATAAGTCGGCAATATACTTACCAATCTGTTCAGACTCTTCATATATTTTGGGTTCGAATCCTAACAGTTTATGCAGGTTGTTGCATTTTGTTAAATCGATCTTATACATATCTTTCAACTTGATGGCAATTCTTTGCCGTTCCTCAACTATGCCAAATAGAATTGGCGGATCGTTTCCAAAAAATTTCAGCATGTAACGATTCAGCCCTTTAACAGTGTAATTTCCATCTGGGAGCGACAGATCTAACCACTGATGGCCATCATAGTATGAAAACTTCTCATCTTTGATATTATCCCAAGAAACGTACATTGAAAAGGATTGAAGGGCGATCTGTTTAAACCTAAAAGGTCTGGAATATTCAATTGTAAAGTCTTCAGACTTTTCAGAGTTTTTCGAATCCAATATTAATAACACCATTTATTTATAGAGAACATTTTTTTCATTATAGTCACTGGGTTCTTGGGTAAAGGAATATAAGACATCTTCAACAGATTTACCTTTGTTTCTTTCACTAATATACTTCATACAAAAGTAGCCACATTTGACAGAGGCTGGGTGTTGTAAAAAGCTGGAGTTGTAACCTATTTTTTTCCCAGAACTTTGTAGATACTTCTTTATACTGGTAGGAATTTTGTAAACATGTTCTCCAAAAGGATCAAAGTACTCGACGAAATTGTTATTAGGATCGTTATAGTAACATACCCAGTGTGTACCAGGTCCCGTAACTATGTCCAAATTAATGATACCGTTCTCAAATCGTCTTATCTTTTTAGGTAGAAGATCCGAAGTGAAGACACCCCTAAACCCTTTTTCTTGTTTCATATTGTCTTCTATTACTTCGTTGGATATTCCCAGTTTTGATAGACTCCCTTTCCACGGGGCTTTTTTTGAGTACAACCCGATCCTGAAATTTTATCCAAAGCTTTCTTTGCTCCCCATCCAGCTGCCCCACTTGCGGCACCTAAAGCCAACGCCTTAGCTCCGGCAATTAATGCAGGCAATAGAAAGGCTAGAAAGCCACCTGTTTTCTTGAGTTGTGTCTTGCTGATAGTAATTCTCTTTCCCTTCCCGATTTGAGCTATTTGTGTTTGAGTTAAGTACATGTCATAGTTAGATGGTTTTGTCCTATCTATTTGTAGGGAAACTTCTTCGCCTTTCTGGTATGCAGATTTTAATTTAGCAATCTGATGATCGCTTAGATGTATTTTGGTTTTTACGTAGTTACTCATTTATTTAATAAGAAATTTTTATAGTATTCTTTTACTTGCTCGTTGCTTAGAGTTCCTTCTCTTAATAATGCATCCAGTAAATCAACGATTTGAGCATGTAACTTTTTACTCTTGGATCCATTGCATACTTTATCGGTGAATCGAGCCAAAATTTCCAGTTTATCTTCCACCCCTTTACCGAGGTATATCTCCTTTCTTTGTAAGTCCCTCAGTCGCTCTCGATAATCCTCTAATGTAATCATATGCTCCCTTAAATAATCAGCTTTAGATAATAGTCTGTCTTCTCTTTCCTCATCTTTCTTAGTCATTCGAGCAATCTGACTCATAACGTTGCCTTTTTGACGAGCAAATTTTAAGTAAGTATTCTTTACTCTATTGATAACTTCTTGCAAAGCATCCTTGGATTCATTGTACAACTTTGAGGGTCTTGGAAAATTATTTTTCTCTAAAAACTCTACATCCAAATCTTTATCAAAATAGAAGATATCTGGAGTCGTTGGAGGTGGTTCAATCGCAAGAGGAATCTTATCAACAGCATCTTTTATAGCCTTAAAATGTTCTTTTCTAGTAACATCTTGTTGTTGAAGTTTCTCGGTTACAGGCTTGTAGACCTAATTTTTGTTCAAGATTTTGTTCGTTGTTTCTTCTAATCTCCGCCTGAATCTTAAAGACTTTTAGGTCATTTTTAACCTCTGCTCTTAGCTTCTTATTTCGCTCTTTTTGTATAGCATTCATTTATTAATAAGCAAATTATTTTTTACTCAAAGCAAAATATGTTTTACTGGAAGCAAATATTTTTCAACATTAAATAAAGATGATTCCAATTGAAGATTATACAGAACAAGAAGAATTAGCCGATGCAAATCAGCATTATTTATTACCGAAGCACCCTTTCAGACTTTTGATCGCTGGAGCTTCAGGCACAGGTAAAACGAATTTATTGCTGAATTTTATTTATGATTATCTCGAGTTTGATAACTTGTTCATTTGCGCTAAAGATATGTTTGAACCCAAGTATACTAAACTGAAAGAAAAGTACACAATGTTTGATGGTGTAGATATTAAAGATATATTAGCAAAGTATCCCAAAAAGAAGAAGAAAATTATGCTCGAGTTATTTGAAAAGTACGGCAAGAAAGAAACCTTATTCTCCTCTGATACAAAAGACTTTATCACAGTGGACGACCTGGATCCATCTTGCAAAAATGTCGTTGTCTTTGATGACTGCGTGACAGAGAAAGACCAGAAGAGTATAGAAGATTTCTTCATCAGAGGTAGGAAGAAGAATGCCTCAATCATTTATCTCTCTCAATCCTATTACAGAACGCCTATTGTTATCAGGAGAAACTGCAACTACTTAATATTCTTTAACCTCCAACAGAGGGAGATTCAACAGATCATAAGGGAGGTAGATGGTAATCTAACGAAAGAAGAGTTCAATCGATTGTACAAAAAGTGCATGCAGCAACCATATGATTTTTTTATGCTTGATTTAGTCAATCCAGCTTTGAGATACCGAAAAAAATATTTCATCCCTATAAATAAAGATGGAAGAATACTTACGGAAGAAAATTTACGTGTATAGAAAGAGCTACCACCATTATCATAAGATAAAGGTTTCGCTATCCATTACAAAGTTCCTCTGCAGTTCATTGGGTTTATCCGCTTTTGCGATGGTACCCTTAGCCGCTCTGAGCTTAAGTGCTGGCATAGTTGAAGTTATCGAAAAATCTATGAATATTGTGGAAAGGAACGAAGAGTATAAGCAGTCTTACAAGTTTTATAAGCAGCTGCTGAATTCATTCAAATCAAATGCATTATCAGAAGAAGAGGTGTACAGTAGAGAGGATGATTTTATCAACAATTCAGTCTACTTACCCAGAGAAAAATACATGAAACAAACCCAGCTGAACGGCTATGAATATGTGAGTAAATAATTTTTTGCATATAAATAAATGAAAGGAAAAGGAGTTATTAACGCTGCAATAAATAATTTACCGTTTGAAATGCATCTGCCTGGTCACCAATTTACTGGGCCAGGTACTCAATTGCTTAGAGGTAAAACTAGATTAAATCCCGATTTAACATACAAAGAATGGAGTAAGCCCATTAACAGAGTCGATGAAGCTGCTTATAAACATGATGTGTGTTACCTAAAAAATAAAGATACCGAAACAAGAAACAAGGTGTGTGACTCAGACATGATAAAAGAACTTGAGGATATTCCTAATCCAACTCTCCGTGAAAGGTTAGATAGAGCTGTTGTGAAGCCAATTATCAAAGCAAAGAAGACATTTGGAATGGGCTCAAAAATATACTGCCTAAAATGTAAAACCCACACTGAGACCAAAGATGTACAGCACGCCACCTCTAAAAACGGCAGACCAATGATGAAAGGTATCTGCATGGATTGCGGTTCTAAAAAGAGTCGTTTTTTACCGCTAAAGGGTTAACTGAGGACCCCAAAAAGTTTATTACGATCCAGAGACTGGATATTGCGGTATAAACGAACTCAGTAGAAAAACAGGTTTAAGTCGAAAAGAAGTCTCTGATTTCTTACATCAACAAGATGTTTACACAAAGCATAAACCACTCATCAGTAAGTTTAAAAGAAGGAGAACTTATGTATCACACATTGATGATCAATGGCAAGCAGATTTGTTATTTTTAAAGCCATTTTCAAAATCTAATGATGGCTACAACTACTTGTTAACAGTCATAGACATTTTCAGCAAATATGGGTGGGCTGTGCCCATTCGCAGAAAAACAGGAGAAGAAGTGACTAAGGCATTTAAGAAGATATTTAAAGTGAGAGTTCCTCTTAAAATCCAGACTGACAAGGGGACCGAGTTCATTAACAAAGAGACGCAGCTTCTGTTTAAAGAGAACAATATCCACTGGTTCACTACTGAAAACGTTGAAATCAAATGCTCCGTGGTGGAACGATTCAACAGAACTCTAAACGGTAAAATTCGGAAATATTTAGCGGCTAACAATACCAATAGATATATAGATGTATTGGATCTGTTAGTGAAAAACTATAACAACTCTTACCATAGAAGTATAAAGATGACGCCGGTTGAGGCCAGTCTAGAAGAAAACAGTGGTGAAGTGTACCACAATTTGTTCAAAGAAAAGGTCATACATAAACCCAAATACCAAGTAGGAGATAAAGTCAGAATATCTATATATAAAACCACTTTCAGAAGAGGTTATCAAGCAACCTTTACAGAAGAAATATTCGTCATCTCTGAAGTATTAGAAACCGATCCAGTCACTTATAGAATAAAGGATTTAAACAATGAATATGTAAAGGGAACATTTTACGAAAACGAACTGGTAAGGTATGATAAGAAGGATGATGTGTACAAAATTGAAAAAATTCTCAAAAAGGTGGGAAATAAATATCTGGTAAAGTGGTTAGGTTATCCAGAGAGTAGTTGGATAGATAAGAAAGATTTAGTTAATTTTTAATAGCTGACAAAAGCTATTAAAAATTCCAGTTTAAAGCTTCGAAGACGGTTCGACAGATTTCTTTATTCTGATCAAGCGTTTTCTTCATTTTAGGTAACTTAAGCGGTACCTGAAAATCTCTTTTCCGCAACAGATGAAATAAAATGTATTCTTTGCTGATTAAGTTTTTCCGCTCTGGAAACAATTCTTCATATTTATGAATAAATGTTAAGAATTCAACCAGAATCACATCTTCTAAGGGGATATTAAACCCATTTAACCATTTAGTAAGATTTTTCACTCTGCTTTCACTCCTCTGTTGCATCTTCATCATCAAATATAGTTGCTTGCTATCTAGAGGACGTTTATTAGGATTGTATCTCAGCTCTTCATGGCATGTCATACAGACATACCAAAAATAATCATTTCTAGTAACAAATTCGTGCTCACACTCCTTCGATTTGTCAACGGATACTGTTCCAAGCAGTTCTGGTTCGATCATATTTACTTTTAAGATACTTCCTTTTAACTCCTTTTAAATTTGATTGACCCTCTTCAGCATTTTTAGGACTTAAAGAGATGCATTTAGCATATAAATAGAAACTCATAAATAAGATAAGTTAAGACATGTCTCTGATCGACGTATGTTATGAACAAATCAAGGATAACTTTTACTACGGGTTGTTTGGTGACTTCCGACTGGTGATTGACAAAGACACCGGATGCTTCAATGCAACTAAACTCTGTCAACTCGGCGGCAAAAAGAAAAGGTTTGCCGATTGGACAAAACTCTCTAGGTCTCAACAATTACTTAAGTATTATAGATGCCTGGAGAATTCTCCAGTCAACTTTTATGAAGTTAAATTAACAAACAATGACGCTCTCAACAAGCAGATAACAGGTCAGTACGTCCGACAAGAGCTAATACTTGACATTGCCTCCTGGATCTCAGTCAAATTTTACGACAAGTGCAACAGTGTCATCCTAAACTACTTTGTGAATGAGTATAAGATGATGGACAAAAATGAGTTTGAAGTGAAGCTTAAGGAGGTAAGGTCAAGCCTGTCTCTAGGAAAATTGAATTTTTAAGCAAGGAGGTTGGATCGAATAAAAAGTTAATGAACGCCCTTATAAATCTGAACGACTGTAGAGAGTATATGACAATCACAATAAGTGGAAGAGACCACATTGTCAAACTAGCAGGAACAATAGAGGATCCGTATTTTTGCGGTAAAGATGTATGTGATGTTTTGGGTTATGAAATTTCTAAAAAGGCCATATATGACCACGTTAAACCAAAAAATAAGAAACCCCTTTCCAATTTGGTGGTTCCCAATTCGGGAACCACCTTTTTGGGAAAACAAAATTGTAGTTTAACCCATAATGAAGGAAAGGCAGTTTATATTAACGAGCCTGGTTTATATAGTCTTATAATGCACAGCAATACATCGTTTGCGAGGATAAAATGAAAAGTATCGTCCTAGAGAAAGACAAAGAGATTAACGATCAGGCAGAGAAAATTGGCACGATCCAACACAAGCTTGAAGTCTCAGTCGAAGATCGTGCCCCACAGCCTGCCAAGAAGAGTAAGCGTGAGAGATTTGTTCTTCTCAAACGCAACGATGAAACCTACCCATACTACGCAATAAGAGCTCAAGACGCCCATGCCAAAACTGCGCTAAAAAAGCAAAGCTCCTGTTATAAGGAGGTCTCCATTCTTTTGGATCTCAGCTGTCACCCCAACTCAAAAACCCTCTATGAGAGAATTAGAGCTGAATTGAAGAAGAGAGGAGTCACTTTTAATTTGTGCGCGATTTCTTTAGCTGACTCTGCCGTAACTGAAGAAGAGTTAGTTAACACCATGGAAGTCATTAATGATGAGAAGCGGGTGGTCTAGTTTGGAAATGGTAGTTTGCGTTTTAATGGTTAACAACCATCAAAATGTCTTTTAAATTTGATTGACCCTCTTCAGCATTTTTAGGACTTAAAGAGAAGATTTTCATGTATAAAGAGATATAAAATGGAATCAAAAACTATTCGGCAGTTGCAAGACTACTGTCGGGAAAATAATATTCGAGGATACTCGAAGCTTAAGAAGGTGGAACTGATAGCCCTAATTCAAAATCATAGCGGCTTTTCCAGTTTCCATAAGGACTTGTTCAACAAGCCGAGGAAGAAGAGGGAGCTTAAAATAAGGTGCTGTGGTAAGTTAATTAAAGAATCTACCATAAATAAGCACGTACAAACTAAAGCTCATCAAAACTATAAGCCTAAGAAAGCCTGCAAGGAGGATGATTTTGACAATATGCAGAGCCTGCATCACATGACCATTAACCAATTGCGTGAATTTTGTCGGACGCATAGTATTAGAGGCTATTCCAAACTGGGAAAGAAGGCAGACATCATAGCATACATTGAGAGCGCATTGTTCAACCGTCACTTCAGATTCGATTCTAGCCTGTTTTCAGATACACGGGAGAGAAGGCTATATACCCCCCATGAAGTTGAGACGGCTTATAATTCCCGTTTGAAAACGTATGACGTCCAAAACGTGCACAATCTGAAGCTTCCCAAAGACTTTTTGAACGATATTGCGTCACAAGTCCGGGGTCTTATCACAAAACATCTGAAGAGGCTACGTGGTTTGAAGGTTAATTTCCAATTTCTCTGTAACTATGAAAAGGGAAAAGATGAATCGTTGATAGAAATGGAGAAAAACTTCAAAACAGAAAATGAAATCATCTTAGATTCAACTGATTTGGTAGCTTATTACAGATCGGTTATTCAAAAGTTATTGACAGAAATGGAGGAGTTTGTAGCAAAGGGTTCAGGCTGGACGCTTGTGGGAATCAAAAGCCTTGAGATAAGGATCAATAAATACAACCCACTGAGAGGATCATCCTACATTGATTTACCAAAAGTGATTAAAGCTAAAAAAGCCGTCATAAACGTACAAAATGAGGATGAGAAGTGTTTCATGTGGGCAATGCTCTCTGCACTACACCCAGCCGGAAAAGATGCCCAAAGAATCACCAAATATAAACAATACGAAAATGAGCTAAATTTTGAAGGCATTGAATTTCCGGTAAAAGTGGAAGATAGAGTACTCGTAAGGTTTGAAAAGATGAATAATGTATCTGTGAACGTATATTCATACGAGAGCAAGGACATATACCCTTTAAGAATAACTAAAAATAAGGTTGAGAGACATGTTAATTTGCTTTACATAAAAAACAAAGAAGGGGGCAGTCATTACTGTTGGATAAAAGATTTGTCTAGATTAATAAGCGGTCAATTAAGTAAACATGACAAAAGAGTATATCCCTGTGAAAGGTGCCTGTCATTTTATCACTCTGAGGAAGATCTGCAAAAGCATGAGCCAGATTGTAAGAAAAATAAGGCTGTTAAAATAACAATGCCTAAAGAAGGTAATTCTTTAAAGTTCAAAAATTATCATAAATCATTACGAGTACCTTTCACGATAAATGCAGATTTTGAATGTTTAACGAATAAGATGGATACCTGTCAACCTGATGGGAGCACATCGTATATGCAAAAATACCAAAAGCATGAACCAATGAGTTTTTGCCTTTATATCAAATATAAACATGAAGACTACAAAGCACCCATCATTTATAGAGGCCCTGACGTCACAAAAGTATTTTATGATACATTAAAGACTGAGGCCCTAACAATAAAGGAAATTTATGACAAGAAACACCCAATCAAGATGACCGCTGAAGATGAAGAGCACTTTCAGAGAACTAATGTATGCCATATCTGTGAGTTGAACATCAGAACAGAGCCGTCACCCTATTCAAACGAAGAAAATCCAGACCACGAAAAAGTTAGAGATCATGACCATTTACTCGACCCATCAAAATTTGAAACAAACTACAGAGGTCCAGCACATAATTTATGCAACTTAATGTATCAAAACCCTTCCTTCATCCCAGTCTTCATCCATAATTTATCCGGATATGATGCACACCTGTTCATTAAGGAACTGGGAAGGGATAATGGAGGCATTGACGTTATACCGAACACCGATGAAAAATACATCTCATTCAGCAAAGAGGTGGGAGCAAAAATGATAGAAGTTGATAAAGGAAAGAAAGTCAAGCTCCCTGGAATAAAATTGAGGTTTATTGATTCATTTCGATTCATGGCCAGTAGCCTCGACAGTTTAGCAAAGAATGTGAAAGAGTTCAGAGAGACGGCCAAATACTTCCCCAAGGACAAGCTAGATCTTGTCACCCGAAAAGGTGTATATCCCTACGATTATATGGACTCCTGGAAAAAATGTGAAGAAACCAAGCTACCATCAGAAAAAGACTTTTACAATCGAATGACAGAGTCACATATATCACATGAGGACTATAATCACGCCAAGAAAGTCTGGAATACATTCAACATCAAAAATTTAGGTGAATATTCCGATTTATACGTGAAGACTGATGTACTGATCTTGGCTGATATTATAGAACATTTTAGGGATGTCTGTATAAAGACGTACAAACTGGATCCTGCATGGTACTTCACCGCACCTGGACTCTCCTGGGATGCCATGTTAAAGTCTACTCGAGTAAAGTTAGAGCTATTAAGCAATTATGATATGGTACTTATGTTAGAAAAAGGCACAAGAGGAGGTGTATCTCAGTGCTGTAATAGATATGGGAGAGCTAATAATAAATACATGAAGGTTTATGATAAAACAAAAGGTCCTAATTATCTAATGTATCTCGACGCTAATAACCTATATGGATGGGCAATGAGCCAATTCTTACCATATGGCGGTTTCAAGTGGGGGAATGCTGATATTGATGTGACCAAAATAGCGGATAATGCAGATAAAGGATACATTCTAGAGTGTGATCTGCACTATCCTGAATACTTGCATAATCTCCACTCGGACCTACCACTAGCCCCTGAGAACAGAATACCAGATGGTTCGAAGCAGTCTAAACTTCTAACAACCCTATATGACAAAGAGCGATACGTCATCCATTACAGGGTTCTAAAACAATATTTACAGCTGGGGCTAAAGTTGAAAAAGGTGCACAGAGTGTTGGAGTTCAACCAGTCCAATTGGTTACAGAAGTATATAGACCTAAACACTCAGATGAGAACCAGGGCAACTAATGATTTCGAAAAGGACTTTTACAAACTCATGAACAACTCCGTGTTCGGAAAGACGATGGAGAATATCAGGAAGCGCCTCGATATCAGACTTCTGTGTGATTCCAAGAAAGCGGAAAAACTTATAGCTAAACCAAATTTTAAAGGTAGAACTATATTTGATGAAAATTTGGTCGCCATACATATGAACAAAACTAAAGTGTGCTTTGATAAGCCCATCTATGTTGGGATGAGTATATTGGATCTATCCAAGCATTTAATGTACGACTTTCATTACAATGTGATGAAGCCGAAGTACGGGGAGGATGTTAAACTGTTATATATGGACACAGACAGCTTCATATACGATGTAAAAACGGAAGACTTTTATGAAGATATGAAAGGAATGATTGTCTACTTTGATACGTCGGATTACCCAGAGAATAATAAATATGAAATGCCAAGGGTAAATAAAAAGGTTTTAGGGAAAATGAAGGATGAGCATGCTGGAAAAATTATGGAAGAATTCATTGGGTTAAGATCAAAAATGTATGCCTGTAAGACTGAAACAAACTTGGTGAAAAAGTCGAAAGGAGTAAAGAAGTGCGTCGTGAAAAATAGGATAACCTTCGAGGACTACAAGAATTGCCTATTCAAACGCGAAGTACAGCACAGAACTATGAATCTAATCAGAAGCACAAAACATGAGATTCATTCCATACGTGTAAATAAGGTCGCCCTCTCCGGGGAAGATGACAAGCGTCATATATTGGAAGATGGTATTAACACTTTAGCTCTCGGCCACTTCGCTACAAAAAATAAACTCTGTGAATAAAAAATATAATATAATAAATGGCAAACGAAGTAGATTGGAACGAATTTTCTAAAAAAACTCTTTCTGAAGATGTTTTGAGGGGGCTGGCAGAACTCGTTAACTGGCGATATGTCTTCCAGTTCTCACCTCTGAGTGAATCATTCATAGAGGAATATGCTACTGAGGAAGATTGGTCAATTATCTCTAAATACCAGAAATTGTCGGAACATTTCATGGAAATACACGAAAACGATTTAGATTGGAAAAGCTTATCCAGGTATCAAAAAATGACAGAGAAGTTTATGGAGGAACACACTAATTTCATTGATTGGAGAGCAATATCCCATTATCAAAAGCTGAGTGAATCCTTCATTCAAAAATATCATGAGAAACTAGATATGGAGTTAGTATCTGCTTTTCAAACACTTAGTAAAAATATGATGAGGGAGCATAAGGATCGACTAAACTGGCGATATATTTCACGATATCAATCTTTCGATGAAGACTTCGCTATGGAGTTCCAGAATAAAGTAGACTGGTGTTACATCTTTAAATATAAATTGCATATTCTGTCTGATCAATTCTTCTCTCTTCATTATAGAAAAATAGTTTGCATATTATTGGCTGAAATATGCAATCAAGAAGCATTTATAAACCCTTTAAATGAACCCTAAAGGGAAAAAATAGAAATATATTTTTTAATAGTTTTTGAAAACTATTAAAAGATAAAGACTTGGAATTCTTCTATTTTATATTTATAAAACAGTTGTTTCCTTCAGCTCTCATCAAGACTCTCAATTATTTTTTGAAACTTCTCTTCTAAACTTCCTAAGCGTTCGATTAATGCGTCCCTTTCAGATGATGAAAGTATCATTGATTGAAGCTTCTGAAATTCTGCTCGAAAGCTATAAATTAATGAGATGCGTGTGCATACCTTAATCAAATGGGTTTTCTTTTTATTCATTTCCATTTCTTTGTTTATATATTTGTTGTCTTTAAATACTTAAAATATCTCTCTAGTATATACATTTGTTTCTTCTTTGGAGAGTTTATGATACCATAGTTTTTAGATGCGACGGCACCTTCCTATCTGAGAAAAAAGGGGTGCTCTCCGAAGGGGGTACCCTTCCGTCTAAGCGACTTTTCGGACCTCATTTTATAAAATTGGTGTGGGTGAAACAGAGGCATTACTTTTTAAAAGTGGATGGGGTTTTAAGAGCCACTGTTTTTAAAAGGGGGTGGAAAAATTATGGCTTTTTTATACCATTGTTTCATGAAAAGTGAGTGTGATTTTTATGGAGGTTTGCGACTATTATTTTTTATAAGTGGGTGGAAAAAATTATGGGTAAAGGATATCATTCTTTTTTTAAAGGTGGGTGGCTAACATGGAGCCATTACTCTCCAAAAGTGGGTGGAGTTTTTATGGGGGTTTAAGAGCTATTGTTTTTAAAAGTGGGTGGAGATATCAATGGAGGAGTTGAGAGCCATTAACAGTCACTGCGCCAGCTC